>SKCR01006095.1:0-53658 GCA_019454045.1 Zanthoxylum bungeanum | reverse complement strand
TCATGATCCAAATTGCCACCCCTAGCTAGCGGGAGTGAGTAGGGGTGATAAAATTTGTTACAGAACATATGGGCTTCTCCGACAGGGTTCGACGGGAGTGTGATTAAATTGGCCTAAGTAATCATTATTAGTGTAAACACATTTTTCTATTAATGATTTGTGTTTAAAATAAAAGTTTTTATTTTTTTTCTATTAAATGATTTATGTTTAAAATAAAAGTTTATAGTTTTGTCTTGAAAATAAAATAAAATAACTTTGAAATTATTATGAAAGATCATGCTAACGAATGTCCTAAGAACACTCATTAAGAATTCATTTTTGTAAAAATTTTACATTATTTTTATGAAAAATGTAAAAAATTATCAAAACATTAATTACTTTTTTCATTTTTCATGAAAACTTTCCAAAAAATAGATTCTTAATGAGTGCCTTTAGGATACTCGTTAGCATTTCCCTTATTATGAAAATATAAAATCATGTAGATATTTATTAAACAAACATTTTACCACCTTATTAGCAATCTTTTACCTTCATATAACTCCCACCCTTACATTTACTTACCTGAGTTTACTTCTACACTTCTTTTTTTAATCGTGGAAAACCCCACAGCCAAATCACCATTTCCGGACTTGAACGGAACAGATAAGATCCCCAACTGTCTCAGAATTTTATAAGAAACGCACTTCATGAATTTGAACTCAAGACTTGAAGATCAAATCCTGAATCTTACACCACCAAAAATAAAATATCACTCTTTATATTTTGTCTCTATTCTCTCTGACATTGTTGTATTACTTGTTTCCTATTATTATTTAACAGAGATCATATTTTAAAATGGAATTCTAAAACAGCTCCTTAATTTTTCAACAATAAAAGAACAAGTAGCTAGCACAGACACAAATAACTGAAGACGATAATTGCACATCATACACAAGAATAAATGAAATGACAAAAAATTAATGTTTCCATAAACCTGACAAGCATAATGGATGGTTAGCAGAACATAAAACATTAGTATGTTTTTGCACAAGCTAAAAACACTTGTGCAGCAAAAATGCTCAGGATAAATATAAAAACAAATCAATTCGCATTTTCTGCTTACGACTGTGAGGATGTGGCGTTTCCATTGGCGACCCAGTACTGCTTGACAGCAACTAATATTTTTTCAGGAACTAAAGGACCGTCTTCGTGGTCCACCATTTTGGTGTCCCACCTCATTCCTCCGATGATCTTCTTCACCTTAATTATTGCATCTACTTCATCTCGAATTATCACTGCACCTTCTGGTCGCAAAATGCGATCCATCTCTAGAAGAATGTCCTCGATGTTGCATCTGCATTGATTCAATTAGCATATGCATGTATGTAAGTTAAAAGTGGCCCAAGAAATAAAATCCTTTATAGACAGATAAGCAAGCACACAATCAAAGATATGTAAATGTAAACTCATTACAAACAGCAAACACGTGATCTAGCAAAACAATTCTTATCAGTGGAAGCTGCTAAACAGGAAACCAAGAAAGCTCCAATGAGTTCCAAAACAAGCCAAGCTAAAGTATAGATTTTGCGCTAGACCGCCTAATAGGTCCAACTAATCAAAACAATTATTTGAGTGGATGAATCATAACGATTTAGGCCAATCTAACTGGAGCCAAGCTTTACAAGGGTTAAGCCAAGCCAAGCCAAGCCAACCAGGGATTCAAAAGTAAAGTTGGCATCATAAGATTCATAACTTGAAAGGGGACTTGCATAAAGTTTCCAATGTCAAATGATTGAACTAATTTGGTGACCAATAACCCAGCTTTTCATCATTGAGCTATCAACACTGAAAATAAATCCTACTAATCTCATCAGTACTGAAGCGCACACTATCAAATACAAAATAGTAGTCAGTCACAACACAAAAGACACGCATTTGACTCTTCTACAACAGGAATCTTGATCAACAGGAATAATGAAGCACATCCACATCATTAACATATACTTACTTGTCCTTGTATAGACTGAAAAGGCCATGAGCATGGATAAGATCATACGTCCTTGGGTAAGTAGAGAAAGCTTCACACCTGAACCCAGAGAAACAAAGGAAATTTATAATTTTGTCCATAACTGAAGGATCAAGA
Source organism: Zanthoxylum bungeanum (assembly GCA_019454045.1). Taxonomy (NCBI): domain Eukaryota; kingdom Viridiplantae; phylum Streptophyta; class Magnoliopsida; order Sapindales; family Rutaceae; genus Zanthoxylum; species Zanthoxylum bungeanum. The sequence continues at coordinate 51,536 of SKCR01006095.1, read as the reverse complement.
AAATGAGGGGGGCAAAAAGATCAGAATAATGGAACTGGCTCTGCTCAAGAAAACATTGCGAAATCAAAGTTGATTTAAAATCCAACCCAAGATAATACCACCTTTCTGGTAAGTAAATGAAGTATACTGAGGATTTCTATTTCACAATACAGAACTCACAAGTTTGTCAATAATGCTGGCTCCAATATTTAAAAATTATATCTCCATTAAAAAAAAGGCATCCTTTATAATAACCTTGCATCGTTGGGTACTTGCAAGCCGTAAAACTGACAAAAATCTGTCTATAGGGGTTCCAACATTGCCAAAATATTCAATAGAAGTGTTGGAACTTCTGGCAAAACCTATTTCTATGATTCAAACAGGCCATGACAAAAAGAGAGAAGCAAAAATTCATAAAATTGTACCAGTCATGGAAGATGCCAATCAGTCCTCGCTCATAAATGACACCCAGTGTGTTTTTATCAGCTGTAGTAGGCACAACATTCATAACCCACAATTTGGGAGATTGAAGTGCCGCAGCAAATCCTCCAAACCCAGCATTCATATCCATAATGTTGCGATATCTTCCCGAGTCAAGTAGTCTGTTGATTTTCTTATAAGCATTTACGTGCTTCTTCCATTTGTTGTTGTCCTCTTGGTACGACTCAGCAGAAACTCCAGGAACAGATCCACTAGCAATCCTGGGAGGAATAGCATAAAGCCTCTCTGGAAATGCCTTCAGTTCCCCACCAGCAACTTCCTCTGAGCTACTAACATCCGGATATGGGGTTATGCATGCTTCCATTTTCTTGTACCTAGGATTCATCATTATAAAAGATGATAAATTATATGAAACATTTGACCAAATAACAACCTCAGAGAGATGCTTATGAAAATTAGATAAAAAAAATATTGTTCAGTTATATCACTACATATATCTCAACTAATCTGCCAATAAGCAAAACTGGTACAATTATGATAATTTCTAAGGGAAGCAACATACCAGACATCATCAGCATCTGAAGATTTGCAGAAATTAACACGAGAATCATCTTGTCTACTGCATGATTCAGCATTTTCTTTTTTCTGCCAAACAGCAATTTCACCCTTCTCAGATTTCTTCTCCCAGCAAAGAAGTTTGGCAATTTCTTCAATCTTTCTTTGTTCTTCCTGAAGTTCCTCCTTTGGACGCTGCCATGCTTTGTAATTGGTCTTCCAATTGATTGGAGGGCCTGAAAGGACCCAATAACCACCGGGTCTAAGGACACGGTCAACTTCCATCATGTATCTTCCATCTGCAAATAAAAATTTCCAAGATCCAGTCACCATGAACAGTTTCTATCACAACTTATATCGATATTAGATGCCAGAAGGACAATTGAAATCAAAATATTAACATATTGTGCCTTATACAAAAGAAGGATTAAAATTACAAATGATTCTCACCATTTGCTCCCCATGGAATCAAGCATCGGGAACAGTGAGCCATGTCAAATGCCCTGGATGGATATGGCATCTTTATGGTACCAAGAACACCAATAACAGCAGGAACACCCCTTTCAAGAGCAAATTGGACTTGAGCTTCGTGTGAATCTCTTGGTGCGAATGACATGGCAAGAACATTTCTACTCCAAAGGTATGCTCCCCAACTTGCAACCTACACAAGTAAACCATTGTAAGTGGACGATCTATGCAGATCAGACAGAAGAAGAAGCTAATTTTGAACTTTTGAAAGATGGAAGTAATACAAGTTGAGGAAAAAATGGTAAAAGCAGTGAGCATACCCCACAACCAGTGTCCAGTGCAGTTCGAACTGTCCCATTCTTAATTGGTATAACTGAAGCCAGCTGATCAATATATTTATCAGCCCCTTGAGGAAACTGCGTTCCTCCACCCGGGAATCGAAAGACATTACCCTCATACTGAATCCAATTCTGAATAGCCTTCTCCACAGTCAAACTCTTATATGGAGCATTTGCATATGGAACATAGTCACGACTTTTTGGCCAGGGAAATGGAGTTACATATCCTTTGGGAGCCGGTATGAGGCAATGTAACTTCTCCTCCTCGGAAGGACAATGCCTCTCTCTGTATTTCATGTTCTCCCTAGGGAAAGTCATTGCACGCCTCTGATCTTGGCATGGTGTGTAATCAGTGTACCGAGGGTGGCAAGGCTCGAACACTTTAGGTTTGGATTCAGACTCATTAATGGTCTCAACTTCACCAGCATGATGGGTCTCAAAACTTAAACTCGGGACAATATTGCAATCTGCCCCACTCTTAGAAATCTCTAAAGCTATACTATCTCCCTTCCCAAATCCACTTCTTTGCCACGCACCCAATATATAGAAGAAACAGCACAACCCAACTACAATAAATATTTGTATAGAACTCCTTGTTCTACCATCAGATGAATTCGATTTCAACGCCATGATTCACCTGAAATATCATTTCCCATATCAGTTCAATTCAATTACACACACACACAAAATGAACCACCATCTAAAGATCTAGTTAAAAAGAGAGAGAGAGAGAGAGAGAATTAACTAATATATATTGAAAAATAATTAATAATTAAAATTGAGAAGCAATCAGTAGATTTGAACTTCACTCCAACATTATGGATCAGTAAAATCTCTTAATACTAAGCTTTACTCGAGTTTATTTCAAGCAAAACACTAAAAAATAAAAAAATTGCAGCTAATTTTAAGCTCATGCTATAATGATTAATGGATCTAAAACTAAAATCAAACCTACGCTAATTCGCTAAACAAAAATTACCAAATCAGAAAAATTGAATAAAATAGCAAAAAAAAAAAAAAAAACAGAGTGTTGAGTATCAGATCACGTACCGATTCGTCAATCAAACACTGGCTCAACTCAAGCTTCTCTTTTTGTTCCTCTGATCAAAATAAGCAAGTAATGATGAAGCAGAAAAAAGGAAGTGTTGAGTATCAGATCACGTACCGATCCACAACGGGCGTAATACGTGTCAGTGAAGATCTGAAAATCGTCGACTGATCATCGTAATCGTACGGCAATTAGAGTTTTAGAGATTTTGCGTTCTTTTTTTTTTTTTTTTTTTACCGTGAAATTGAAATCATTCGACCACTCTCTAAATATCTCTCTCGTCCTTTTCTTTTTTTTTTTTGCTCTTTTCACTTTCTTATAATAAATAATTAATACGGTGTCGCGTTGGGGGTGCGCAATGCGCACTAGGGCCCACGCGAGAGACAATAAGTAAAAAGATGAAACTTTTGATGGGAGGGCGGGACCACGTGCTTGTTCCTACAAGCGCGATCGTCGGGATGAATGGACGGCTCTGATTTGTTTGAAGTCGGCAAGTAAGTTGTAAGTTGTAACTAAACCGTTGGTCTTTAACAGTTTCCTGTTCCAACAACACACCAAAGTTATTGTGTTTAGCTTCATCCAAACGAGTTCTAATTGTATTTCAGTTTTGGTCCCTATAATGATATAGGAGGGTCTTGTAGTTATTTTACGCTTCGTTTACGGTGGCAAAATTTGGATTTGAATTTAATTTTCGTATAGGAATTATGCTTTTTTGTGTGATATTTATAATTTTATTTTCGATATGTGTATATTTATGAAACCGGGACGGATCTGGGTATATTTGCGATATGTATGTCCATTAATAATTTGACATATATATATACTAGTTTTTGTCTGTGCCTACGGTACGGTGTTACAGTATTTGGCCCGTGCCTACGACACGGTGTTACAGTATTTGGCCGACATAATAAATGATTTTATTTTAACTTTCTATTTTTAATTTGAAAATTTTTGACCATTTTCATCAATCAATTCACTCTCTTTCCTCCAATTACCAATGAAATGATCTGGGCCGTCAATTAAGCCACATAAAGAGAGCCGTTGGATACATTCTCTTTCCTCCAACACCATTCTCCTTTATTATATAGATATTAAATTTGAATTTAACAAATATTAATAGAAAGATAAAATTATTAATTAATATATATCATATAATTCATTAACCGGATGTATTGAATATGTGAGAGAAAAATTTCTCTCCGGATTAATATAATACTGATTAATAAATATTATTATTAAATAAACTGCATGCAAATGAATGAAGCCACCGACAATAGAGTAACAGTTGAGGTCAAACTTTAAAGTGAATGGCAATGACAATGTGGCAGGCCTTTTTGTCATACATGAAATGGTAAATGAGTAATGGATCTTTGGGTATTCTAAGCAAAGCTTGAAATGGCAAAACCATCCACGTATTTTGGATCTATTTTTGTCCATATAGGTGAATAATGCAAATGTTATTACAAATACTTATTATATTTTGAATAAATACAAAATAAATTAATGCACAAAATATCATTCTTAACATTATTATAAGAAATGAAATTTAGAGGTAGATAATATACCTTTTGTATTATTCATTTGTATAATAACATTTGCATAGCCCAAAGAGGTATAGGCTAGTGGTAAAGGGTTTATGATTTGATTATCAGGTATTGAGTTCGAATCAAGTGAGTACATTTCTTGTAAGCTCGGATCGAAAGATTTGGCGATAAAATTTCAAACGTTTCAAAAAATAAATAACATTTGCAGTAGGATATTTCTTATAATAATATTGTGTGTGCATGATTCGAGCTTGCTTAGTTTAAGCATATTTCATTGTTTGGATAAAATTATAAATAATGATTAATGAAAAATGAACCTTAGTAGAAAAAATAATGTGATACAATTTGGGATAAGTTATGTTTGTATTTAATTAGAAAAGATAATATTGAGAAATAAAATGTGTAGAAAAATGATAAAGATAAGTGATCCTTTTTTGCTTGCTAAGTCAGGAGCCCAAGGAGCAAACCAAATAACATGCATTAATAAATGAGTGTGGGAAAAAATTTATTATGGTATTTTATTAATCGTAATAATTTAATAATATATTGTTACATGTATTTTATACTAAAAAAAAGGCCCAATATTCAGGGGTGGCCCTAGGGTTGAGCCCTAAGGCCACTCAGTGAATGAATGCTATTAACTCCGAACCCACATTGTGTATAACGGTTAAGTCAATAACGTAACTGTTAAGATTCAAACCCATATCCAAACCTCAAATACGGTTCGTCTGCGACTTGGAAGCTCGTTCTAGGACCAACTGCGCTAGCCCTTGAGGTTGGTTTATTCTATACTCTATAACTAATAAGGACGGATTCCGTTTTCTATTAGCAAATCCATCCACATTTGGTCAAGATATATTTGCGAGAATTTTCCTTTATGGCTGTGAGGCATTTGGTGAAGAACCGCGGACTAGCTATAAGAAGGCAGGATCATGAATCATGGTACTAGCATTATAATATTTAAAACTATTATTTAAATAATAATTGATCAGTGAGATTGGATCATGTTGCTTACGATTTTGATCAAAAGATTTTTGTTGGTGACGATATTGTCCCTCGTCTCATTTTATCTAATGTAGGACTTTATGGGGAAGGTTATGAGAATCCCCCTTGTTTTGATTTTATCTATGTTAGTTTAAGCATCTTTCATTTTTGTATATGTAATTTTATACAACAATGATTAATGAGAAAGGAATCTTAGTAGAAATAATAATATATATATAATACATAAATTGAATACTTAGTTTTGGAATAAGTCAGCTTTGTTATGTTGTGTTTGTATTAATTAAAAAAGATAAGTCTTATGATAATTGATCAATATATATATATATATATATATATTTGCATGACCGTATGTAGCTCGTGATACATGTCTACAATGCAAGAAGTTTGGACACTAGAAGAAAGATTGTCCAGAGCTGAAAGGAAAGGCATGACCATCAGGTACGTTTTGTATTTTTCCTATTATTGACATATCATTAGCCTTAGATGGAAATAACGGCTGGGTGTTAGACACCGTCAGTCCCACTCATATTTGCAACTTCATGCAGGTCATGAGGGTTAAAAGAAGGATGAACAAATGTGAGATCCAGCTTAGAGTTGGGAATGGCGAGACATTGAATGTCAAAGTCATATGAACGGTTGTTCTAGATCTCCATAATGGATATAAATTAATTTTACATGATTGTTATTATATACCCTCTCTTATTAAACAGATAATATCGTTGCCGATATTGGATAAGGAGAGATATAAAATAAACATTAAAGATGGTGTTTTATGTTTATATGATAAAACAACTATTTGATATGTGAATGTTCTTTATCTAATGGACATTATATTTTGGAAACATATAGAGATGTTTTTAATATAAAGGAAAATACAAGTAAAAGATATGAATTAAATAATATTGAATTATAGCATATGAAATTAGGCCACATATGTGTTAGAAGTCTATCAAAATTGGTTAAGAATGATTTGATTGAATATCTTACCTTAGATCCTTATCTGATTTGTGAGCCATGTATCCAATGGAAAATGATAAAGGCCCAATGTCTTATTATTGGACACCTTTTCATTACTTATCTTTTTTAGAGTCCTTCCGGAATCTAATTGCATATCTCATTAAAGCTTTAGAGAACCCAGAATTTTCACAATCATTTGATTAGAAATCAGCCATTAACGTTGAGAATTCACTCTTCTGGCACACCCAACGACATCTTTTTGGAGGCAAAACAATAACACATACATTATCATTAATCATGCATGAAGATTACTTATGATTATTTCTCAAAGTATATTTGTAGGAAGGGAATTGCATTTTTCATGAATTTAAGGAGAAATAAAAGTTAATAACCATGTGGAATTAAAATGGGTATTTTTAGAAGACATAATTTTTTTTTAATATATTTAATGAACATATTTTGCAAGTAGTTTTATAAGAATTTTTTAAGAGGCCACTGGCCCCACTCGCAAAATGCAAAGCTGAAATTCTTTTTTTTTTTTTTTGCCTTCTTTTTTTAACAACTTGGGCTGCGATCAGCAAATAATATTAATTTAGAAATCAGAATCTACCATTTACAACGTGTGGCTGCCATCTACAAAGATCGAAGGCTGCTACCGGTGGAAAAAAAAAAAGCTCAAAATTGTATAATCGAATCGAATCGGAAAAAATCGAACGGAAGTGATAATTTTTTATTTTTTAAAAATAATTATTCGATATTTTAATTAAAATATCGAACCGAATTGAATTAGAATACTTTTTAACTAAAAAAATCGAACCGAACCGAATTAATTAAATAATTTAATTTTTTAAAATCTAATCGTATTATGTTGTTATTTTATAATTATATTTATCACATTATTTAATTTATTTAGTATTTAGTGATAATTAATTTCATGAAATATTTATAATATTTTGCTTTGGTTATTATTCTTTTTATTTTCCTACATTTTAAATAATTTAAATGATTATTATATCTCATGAAATTCTTTAATTAGTGTAGTTATGATGATTAGAAGAGTTACAGTACAAAATATTTAAGAAAATATTGAATTCATGGAATATTATGGAAAAACTGAATTGTACCGAACCAAACCGGTAATTAAAAATAATTATAAAAAAAATTGATAAAAAAACTGTACAATTACTTTAAAAAAAAACCGAATAATTTTAATTATAAATTTTTTTTTAATCATACCGAACCAAACCGAACGGTACCCACCCCAAGCAATCTTAAAATTCTAGATGATAAATAGAGGCAAAACTATATTTTATCAGCTCTATTAATACATCACATTAAGTTTTTCAATATATTTAAAAAAAATATTATACTTTATATTTATCAAATTTCTTAAAATTAAAAATATATAATAAAAAATTAAGATATAAATGGGACATTTGAAATATATACAATGGAAAAACTTATTGTGTGATATAATTATTTTTTAAGGGAAAATGATAATTAGACTTTCAAAGTTTAATAAAATGGTCATAAAAATTGATTCTTTGAAAAGTGATCACACAAATCTCTTTTGGGACACACATACCCTTTTTTTTTTTTACAAATATTAGGGGTTTATACATCTCAAAAAGAGATCTGTATGATCATTTCTGAAAATAAGAGATCTTTGTGTAAATGAGAGCAAACCTAATTGGTGGTCTTGATGTCCATTTTTACTTTTTTTTTTTTAAATGATCATTATAATTATTGAAATTTATTGAGAAATTAAATAATTGGTCGACATGAAACCGAAAATCTATTCCTTCTAATTTTTTGTTTTTTCAAAAAATATATACTCATATATTTATATTTTTATGGATAAGGATATTTTCAGCATGTGGACCATAACTACTCATTCTTGGTAACCATGCCACAAAGCAAATCTTATTGCCTAATGTCTTATTTTGACTTTCTGATGTTGCCAAGTGCTAAACGGTCTGTCTTAGGTTCATTGGCTGATAATTTTGTACACCTAATTATTCAAAGAAAGGTAAAGAAAAAAATTTCATATTGAAAAGATTTGCAGATCAGAAAAGTCTCACCACAGCAAAAGTCAACACCAATTAATGACTTAAGAATCGGATTAGTGATTGAATCGATAATTTAAAAGATTCAATAAGTTATTGGCTCGATCGTTAAATTATTTCGAAAAATAGATAGAATCAGTTGACGTTATAAATAAATTTATATAAATAAAAATTATAAAAAAATATTAAATTAATTTTTGAGTTTAAAAATTAAAAAAATTGAACCATTCCTTTGGTTCAATTTTTTATATTTGACCTGACCGAACTTAGAAACCGGCCTGTTGATCGGATTTTAAAACAATGCCACCAGTCATAAAAGTGTATATATAGACCTCTAATGGAGGATAAAAGATTAATATTAACAACTTTTATTTCTACATTCACTTCACGACCATGTCAAGTTTCCATCAATTATCGGAACCCTTGTCCTTGTTCACAATTTCAGCTACCATCTTCTTCACATCTCTTGCTCAAATGGATATTCAAATCCAGCAACAAACACTTGCCCCCATCTCCACCAAAGCTCCCAATCATAGGAAACCTTCACCAAATTGGCACGTACCCTCATCGCTCACTTCATGATTTAGCTCAAAAACATGGCCCCCTCATGTTGCTTCACTTCGGACAAGTTCCAGTGCTTGTTGTCTCTTCTGCAGATGCTGCTCGTGAGATCTTGAGAACCCATGATATGATCTTTGCAAGCCGTCCAAGATCAACCCCATTGGCCAAAATCTTCTATGATTGTAAAGATGTTGCCATGGCACCTTATGGAGAGTATTGGAGACAAATTAAAAGCATATGTGTGCTACATCTTTTGAATAACAAAAGGATTCGTTCGTTTCATAATGTTAGAGCAGAAGAGGTGGCACTTGTGATTCAAAAAATCAAACATCTTGCTGCTTTATCAAACTCTTTGCCAATAAATTTAAGTGACATATTGTGTTCACTAACAAATGATGTGGTTTGTAGAATAGCTTTGGGAAGAAAGTATAATGGAGTGGAAGGTGGGAGTAAATTTAAAAAGCTTTTTGGGGAGGCAGGTGAGTTGATGGGTACTTTCCATGTGGGAGATTACATTCCATGGCTTGGTTGGGTGTGTAATTTCAATGGATTGAATGCCAAATTGGACAAAACAGCTAAGGCAATTGATGATATTCTTGAGGGTGTAGTTCAAGAACATGAGAGTAGGATGAGTGGTCATGTTGAAGATCACAAGGATTTTGTAGACGTCTTGCTTTGGGTTCAGAAAGAAAATGTCTTTGGCTTTCCCATCGATAGAGTTACAATTAAGGCTATCATCTGGGTATGTTTTCCTCCTCTCTCTGAAACAAATCAGTGCATTTTGTTTTGTTGTCATCTCCAAAGTTAAATATCTCTTTATTATTTATAATATAACACATATGACAGCAGGGTTTTTACCACTTTTGGTCTCAAGCTCTCACTTTAATAGTGAGGTTAAGTGTGGCAACGGATCGAGCCCGGCCCAGAAGATGTCGGACCAACCAGATCTTTTAGAAAATAATTTTTTTATATTTGAAAAACAAATTATTTTTTTAATTTTTTTATACTTAAAAATGAAAAAAAAAATAAGAATTTCAATATTTTTAGTGTGTTTTGTATTAAATTTTAAAATTTTAGTTATAAATTTATGTATTTAGAATTATAAATTATTTCTTATAATTAAAAAATATTTTTTATTAATAAAAATAAGGCCCGGGTTCGAGCTTTTTTGACGCCATTAAGTGAAATATTGAGTTTGAGATCCTAGATCTCAAAAATGAGGGATGAGTCTGGGTGTGGCTGTTAGGTGGGGCCCACTCTAAGAGTTTGATCGAGAATTTACCTAGAATTCGGTGGGATCCCAAGTGGGCTCCAAAAAGATTAGGTCAACAATATTCAAATATATATATATATATATATATATATATATATATATATATATATATATATATATATATATATAAATTTACCCTTAGTTAAAGGACAGTCTTGGTCCTAAGGTCCTAATACTATTTTTACATTTTAAGGCCCTTGGTCGTTAGATATTTTTTTAAAAAGAATTAGGGGCGGTAGGCGAGTCGTCTAGTCCTATAACTAGGACCGGCTCTACTCTAGGCACAGTTTTGTTGACCGTGAATGTGCTTTGTGATTGTAGCCACCTGTATTATATTCATGTAATAATAAAGGGGTAAGAATTAATGTTTAGTAAGTGTTTATTTTTGTTTATTGCAGAATATGTTTGGGGCTGGTACGGACACGACATTCACAGTCTTAGAATGGACAATTACAGAGCTCTTAAGGCACCCGAAGGTAATGAAGAAAGTACCGAATGAGGTCAGAAAAATTGTTGGTGATAAATCGGACATAACAGATGAAGATTTGGATCAAATGCATTACTTGAAAGCAGTGTTCAAAGAGACTCTCCGTTTTCATCCCCCAGTTCCATTACTACTCCCTAGACAATCTACTCAGGATGCTAAAATCAACGGCTATGATATTGCAGCCGGAACACAAGTGTATATTAACTATGGGACAATTGCGAAAGACCCTGAGTCATGGGATCAAGCTGATGAGTTTCTTCCTGAGAGGTTCTTAAAATCTTCTGTAAATTTTCTCGGACAAGATCTTCAGCTCATTCCATTTGGATCTGGCAGAAGGGGTTGCCCTGGAATTGAATTTGCAATGAGAGTGAATGAGCTAGCATTAGCAAGTCTTATGAACAAGTTTGATTGGTCACTGCCTAATGGAGACGTGGACATGGCTGAATCAACTGGAACCACTGCACATAAAAAATCTCCTTTGTTTGCTTTTGCAACTCCATATTCCTGCTAGTGCAATATACCTATAGGCTATAGCTTTTCAAATATGTTATCTCATATTTTCCTTAATAATAATAAAATATTTATCCTACCAATATCTATAGTCTACTATCCAAAAAATAAAATCTTGTCTCTGTATTACTCGATGAATAATTGTAAACTTGGGCTTAGGGTTAGAGATTGATTGATATTGTCATGTTTTTAAAATTTTCTTATTTTGTTAAAGAAAAAATAAATAAGTAAATAAATAAATGTCTGCATGAGTCAAATCTTTGATTGTGGGAAGAGAATGCTTGATTGACAACTTGTTTATTTTCAATGGTGCTCATATTAGCTCTAGAACAATTCTAATTTGAGCAACTAATTGTTGTGAATAAACACACAATAATAGAGGTGAATTGAGAGAAAACTCTTCTTTTATATATACCCACAAAAGAATTACAAAGCTTACAATCCAAGCTTTACAAAAAACTCTCAAACACTTTACTCTCTATCTTTCCTCACACGTTTGGGATTTCCGGGATGCTTCTAACAATGGTTTTTGGGCTCCTTAAATAACCACCAAAACGTGTGCACTATTGCAACACGTTTGGTGGAACGTGTTGCAGCTGTTTGCAACTGGCAACACAACACATACACGCTTTGCATGGCTGTTAGCCATGCAAAGCACAGCTGTCTTCAACAAATCTCCCCCTCGGTGAAGATTTTCCCAAAATTTGAGCCGAATCATTAATCATCCAAATCCGGATCCTCCAAAGGATCCTCCCCTGGCTGCATCTGTGTGATTGCCTACGTACCCTGAGAAGGGATCAAGCCAATCGTAGTTCTCTGAATCTCCCCACTCTGACTATGTGGAGAGTTTTGTCATCCCGGCTATGGCACGACAGATTTCAAGCTTCTCCTTCGGTAAAACCTTGGTGAACATATCGGCACCGTTGTCGTCGGTGTGAATTTTCCTGAGTTCTAACAGCCTTGAGCTCAGGACGTCCCGTATCCAGTGATACCTCACATCGATATGTTTTGACCTCGAATGAAATGTGGAATTTTTACCGAGATAGATAGCACTCTGACTATCGCAGTACAAAATGTACTTCTCCTGCTTGAAACCCAATTCCTGGACGAATGTCTTCATCCACAGCAATTCCTTGCAAGCTTCCGTCGCTGCAATGAATTCGCCTCTGTTGTAGAAAGTGCAACACACCTCTGCAACCTTGACTGCCATGCCACAGCTCCTCCTGAGAGAGTAATCAGATATCCCGAAGTAGACTTTCGGGTATCCACATCTCCTGCCATATCTGAATCGGTGTAGCCCATCAACACTGGTTTGTCGCTGCTTCCAAAACATAATCTCATCTTGGATGTGCCTCGAAGATACCGCATAATCCATTTGACGCATTCCAGTGTTCCCGTCCTGGGTTTGACATAAACCGACTGACCAATCCAACTGCGTGTGCTAAGTCTGGCCTCGTGCACACCATGGCATACATTAGACTTCCCACTGCTGAGTGTATGGAACCTGTTTCATTTCCTCCTTCCCTGTCTCAGTAGAGGGACTCTGCTGCGTACTCAATCTAAAGTGGGTAGCAAGAGGAGTGCTAACCGCTTTAGCCTTGTCCATCTGGAATCTCTGAAGTACCTTCTCGATGTACTCCTCCTGTGACAAGTATAATCTCCTGGCTTTCCGATCACGACCGATCCTGATGCCAAGAATCTGCTTAGCTGGCCCCAAGTCTTTCATCTCAAAAGACTTACTCAGTTGCTGCTTCAAATTATCAATCCTCGATTGATTCCTGCCAACTATCAACATATCATCCACATATAACAGTAAGATGATAAAGTCATCGTCAGAAAATTTCTGAACGAATACACAATGGTCTGAAGTGGTCTTCTTGTATCCTGCTCCCCCATAACTGACTCAAACTTCACGTACCACTGTCTCGGTGCCTGTTTCAAACCGTATAGGCTTTTCCTGAGTCTGCACACAAAGTCCTCTTCCCGCTGACTCTGAAGCCTTCTGGTTGCTCCATATAAATTTCTTCTTCCAGATCCCCGTGAAGAAATGCGGTCTTGACATCCATCTGCTCAACTTCCAGGTCGAGGCTTGCTGCTAAGCTGAGTACCACTCTGATGGATGACATCTTCACAACTGGAGAGAAGATTTCATCGAAGTCAATGCCTTTCCTCTGATTGAATCCCTTGACAACTAGTCTGGCTTTGTATCGGGGTTGTGAAGTGTGCTCCTGTTGCTTCACCCTGTACACCCATTTATTCTTCAAAGCCCGTTTGCCTCTTGGCAATTTCACCAACTCAAAAGTGTGATTGTCATGCAAAGATTTCATCTCATCTTGCATGGCTTCCTCCCACTTTTCTTTGTCCTTTGTTTCCACAGCCTCCTGGTAGCTCTCGGGTTCTCCCCCATCAGTAAGCAGCACATACTCATATGCAGAGTATTTGTTTGAAGGTCGCCTCTCTCTGTCAGACCTTCTTTGTGGAACAGTTGGTGGAACTTCTGGTACTGGTTGTTGATCATGATCATCATCTCTGGGAGCTTCATCACCTGTACCCTCCTGTCTGGGAACCTCATCTTCAACTCGTACTGGCACCGGTGTATGAGGTTCTGGATTCACATTTCTGTATTGCTGGGGCATTGTCTTCAATTCCTTTCTGATATCTTCTATGGTCTGGTCTTCAACAAAGACAACATCTCGGCTTCTGACGATCTTCTTCTCCACAGGATCATACAATTTGTAGCCGAAATCATCCTGACCATAGCCAATAAAGACACATTGTCGCGTCTTTGCATCAAGCTTGGATCTCTCGTCCTTTGGGATGTGTACAAAAGCTTTGCACCCAAAGACATGTAAGTGCCCGTATGACACTTATTTACCTGTCCAAGCTTGGTTAGGAACATTACCTTTCAGTGCGACCGCTGGGGACATGTTCAAAACATGAACTGCTGTGATGAGTGCCTCCCCCCAAAATGTCTTCGACAGCTTGGCTTGTGACAGCAAGCTTCTGATCCTCTCGCACAAGGTTCTGTTCATCCTCTCAGCTAGGCCATTCAGCTGAGGTGTCTTCGGAGGTGTCGTTTGATGTCTGATTCCTTGCGTCTTGCAGTACTGATCAAACGGACCTCTGTATTCTCCACCATTGTCTGTTCTGATGCACTTCAGTTTCTTGCCGGTTTCTCTCTCCACCAAAGCATGAAACTCCTTGAACACTCCCAGCACTTGATCTTTTCTCTTCAAGGTGTATGCCCAGATCTTCCTTGAATGATCATCAATAAATGTCACAAAATACAGTGACCCTCCGAGTGTTCGTATCTGCATCGGACCACATACATCTGAATGTATGAGATCTAGTACCTCCGGTTTCCGTTGAGGCGGGGAGCTCTGGAAGGATACTCTGTTCTGCTTTCCAGCCATGCAGTGTTCACACTTCCGTAAGTGTGAGTTCTTCAATTCCGGAAGAACATTCCGCCTGCGTAGTATCTCCATCCCTGTTTGGCTCATGTGACCGAGCTTTTTATGCCATAACTCGGCTGCCTCATTACTGTTGACTGTATTTATGCTACTATTTGAAAGCTTAGCATGCATCAAATACAGGGTTGAGTCTTTCTTACCTCGTGCCACGACCATCGATCCTTTAGTGAGCTTCCAGCATCCGTCACTAAAGGTGCTGCAGAAACCTTCATCATCCAGCTTGCCTGTTGAGATCAGGTTTAACCGGATATCTGGGATGTGCTTGACTCCCTTCAACACTAGCCTTGTCCCGTTCTCTGTTTCAAGGCAGATGTCTCCAATACCGACGGCTTTGGACTGTCCGTCATTCCCCATCCTTACGGCACCATAGTCCCCTGGTGTGTAAGATGAAAAGAAGTCTCTGCGAGATGTGGCGTGTATGGATGCGCCACTATCTATTACCCAACTGGTCTCGTGACTGGTAAGATTTACAACATCTTCTTCATATATTATGCAGAAGTCTTTGGAGGTCTTTTCGGTGGTTGTAGCAACTCTTTCTTGATTAGAGTCGCCATCTCTCCTGGACTGCTCGGTGTATGGATGCGCCACTATCTATTACCCAACTGGTCTCGTGACTGGTAAGATTTACAACATCTTCTTCATATATTATGCAGAAGTCTTTGGAGGTCTTTTCGGTGGTTGTAGCAACTCTTTCTTGATTAGAGTCGCCATCTCTCCTGGACTGCTCGTTCTTCAGTTTGTAGCAATCCCGCTTCATATGGCCTTTCTTCTTACAGTGATAGCACTCAATATCCCTCGTTCTTGATTTCCCTCGGTTCTTGTCTGATCTCCCCTGGCCTCGGCTTTTACTCCTCCCCCTTCTGGTGTTCTTTTCTGTCACTAGAGCTTCTGAGGTTGAGGCTGATGCTGACTCCTGCATTCTCGTCCTCTTTTCTTCCTCGAAGATCCTGGTCTTTGCCATCTCCATAGTGACTTTCCCATCTGCGGCTGAATTGATCACCGTAGATCTGAACGTTTCCCAAGATTCTGGTAACGTATTAAGGAGTATTAAACCATTTACCTCATCTCCGAAGTCTATGCCCAATCCAGACAATTCCTTCATGGTTCCGAGGAAGTCATTGATATGATCCGCCACAGCTGTACTCTCCTGGTATTTCAAACCCATCATCTTCTTGATGTAGTACAGCTTGTTGTTGCCAGTCTTTGCTCGGAAAAGCTCCTCCAGCTTTCCCCATAAGGTACGTGCATTTACATCTTCACTGACATGGTTGACGATACTATCGTCGATCCACTGACGAATAGTACTGCATGTTTTCTGGTGAAGATTAGCCCACTTTCCATCGATCATTCCTTCTGGTTTCTCCTCCAGAAATACCGGTCCATCATAGTCCTTCACATACAGAAGGTCTTTCATCCTTCCTCTCCATGTGAAATAGTTTGTACTGGTTAACAAAATCATTTTTCCGTTACTCCCATCCATCATAAAAAATTCTAAGCAGAATTTCAAAAAACGGACCTCACCGTTGCGTCCGGAATGGTCGAAAATGGTGGAAATGACACTTCGTTTGTCAAAATCCGACACAGGGACCAAATTGCAAATTCCAGAAATTACAGGGGTCAAAGTGCAATTTCCGAAAGTTCAGGGGCCAAAGTGAAATTACGGAAAAGTTCAGGGACTAATTTGCAATTTACAAAAAGTTCAGGCACTAAATTGTAAATATCTGAAAGTGTAGGGGCTAAACTGTAATTTTCAGAAAGTTCAGGGACCTATCTGAAATTTACCAGGCACCGCTGACGTGGCAGCTGACTGGGCTGCTGACTGTGCGCTGACGTGGCGCTGACGTGGCGGCTGACTGGGCTGCTGACTGTGCGCTGACGTGGCGCTGACTGGGCGCTGACTGTGCGCTGACTGGATGCACACGTGGCTGCTGACTGGTCTGATGACGTGTCCTCCTGACTGAGCTGCTGACTGTGCAGGACGGCTGACGTGGCAGATGACTGTGCGCTGACGTGGCGGCTGACTCAGCGTCTTCAACCTTCAGACGGCGCGTCTGGCGCGTGACTGCGCGTGGAGCGCGTGGAGAGCTCTCTGGATGGCGCGTGCGGCGCGTGAGGGAAGCTGAGACCTCCGTTCGATCGCCGGAAAATACCACCGTGCTCGTCTCTCCGTGAAAAGTCCGATGCTATGCTCAAAATCGATTTTCGACAACTTTCGTCGGAATCGATTTTCCGAACCGAAACTTCGTTTCTGAATTTCGGGATCCCTCCGTGGAACCGTAGCTCTGATACCACTTGTTGTGAATAAACACACAATAATAGAGGTGAATTGAGAGAAAACTCTTCTTTTATATATACCCACAAAAGAATTACAAAGCTTACAATCCAAGCTTTACAAAAAACTCTCAAACACTTTACTCTCTATCTTTCCTCACACGTTTGGGATTTCCGGGATGCTTCTAACAATGGTTTTTGGGCTCCTTAAATAACCACCAAAACGTGTGCACTATTGCAACACGTTTTGGTGGAAACGTGTTGCAGCTGTGTTGCAACTGGCAACACAACACATACACGCTTTGCATGGCTGTTAGCCATGCAAAGCACAGCTGTCTTCAACACTAATAACCCATATTTGTTTCTTGCTGAATGACATTGAATTTTCTTTTGTTCTGATAATTATTTTTATTCTTAATTGTTACAATATAAAATGTAACTACATACATATATTTATATAGTGTAGTTTAGAAGTTTATTGAGTATAAATTACCAAACCCGTTAAAATATTATCAAATCCTGCCTATATCAAACAGATAATTATAAATTTACGGATTCGTGAGGAAATTGTCATCCTTATACCAAGAAATATTAGGCATCCGATGTGACATTTCCGCATGCACTCAAGCAGGACATTCAAACCTCCAACTTCCGAAAAAGATTGATACCAATCATAAAAACACTAGCATTCACACATTTTATACCATAAGCATTCATACATCTTATTCAAAAACACCTACATAAGCATTCACACATAATTAAGAGAATTATGTTAAGCGAGTAACAATGACGGTTTATAAAAATAACCTATGTTATTTCTCCAAATATTTAATGACGGTTATTACAACGAAATATTAGTGACGGTTTTTTTTTTAAAAACCGTCATTAAATATTAAAAAATATGATGATTGCTTATAAGAACCGTCCTTATTTTATTTAAAATGATGATGATTTTTTAACCGTCATTAAATGTTATGGCTTTTAACGACGCCGTTTAAAATGATGGTTGGAAAACAATCATCTTTTTCATTTCACAATCGTCATTAAAAATATATTTTCTAATAGTATAAATTTTACGACATCCGCCAACTACCTGTGTAGACAGTTTCCAGGACTATCCTTGTCCAAGACTAAGAATTAGTAGAACTTGCACATGATCATTCATTAAAAGACTTGAGATTTGAGGCTGAGTTATTAACATAAGTTCATTTTATCATATATGAAGACAGAGACCCGACATATTTGAGGCCACTATGGTCCCATATTACTAGTGGCATCGCACAAGTTCTTTGCCTGTTGTCTCTTTTGCTGATGCTGCTCGTGAGATCTTGAGAACCCATGATATGATCTTTGCAAGCCGTCCAAGATCAACCCCATTGGCCAAAATCTTCTATGACTGTAAAGATGTTGCCATGGTACCTTAATTATGGTGAGTATTGGAAACAAATTAAAAGCATATGTGTGCTACATCTTTTGAATACAAAAGGATTCGTTCATTTCATAATGTTACAGCATTTGAGGTGGCACTTGTGATTGAAAAAAATCAAACAGCTTGCTTCATCTTACTCTTTGCCAATAAATTTAAGTGACATATATATTGTGTTCACTAACAAATGATGTGGTGTGTAGAAGTGGAGGTGGGAGTAAATATATATATATATATATATTTTAAAGTCTTATGATAATTGATCAATATTAATTAGTTAGACATTCAGCAAAATGAAAGATAGTTATATAGGTCTGTCATATCGTTTCAGTCTCTCAATTTGTAATTCATTAAATTTAAAATACAAAATTATATTGTAATACCCCAATTATCATAATATGTTTATTATGATCTTTTTGTTCACACACGATATGTCATTATGCATATAATCGTGTATTTATGGATTTGAAGACCATATAACCTTTTCTATAAGTTTGAAATAATTGTTTTTTGAAATTTCGGTATCATTTTTTATTTATCCATTTTCCTAACAACCCTCTATATTTTGGTCATAACTAGATCTCCATGTGTCTATTTTCAGTAATTTTAATACTATTGAAAAGTTAAGACATAGAGCTACAATTTTCATGATAAGTATTTTTACAAATTCTGAGCCGAACCAAGTCAAATTTGGGCCTAAACACAAACTTACTACACTCTCACAAAAATGACAAGAAATTTTAACGTGACTATTATTTTATTACTATTTTATTTGAAATATCAAATAAATATGTGGCCGATGAGGGTCATGTTATTTTTTTTTTATTGTTTTGTCTTCATTTTCTTCTCCAAGCTTCTACCACTTTCATGAGCTCTCATCCCTCTCATTTTATGCATCATGTGTCCATGGTGAATCAAATAGATTGGTTGATTTCCTTGCAATTTCATGAATATATAGTAAGCTCTTCAACTCTACTCTTGCAATTCTATTTAGATTCAAACATGCTTTTAGTGTTTATCATTTGAGCTTATGAAGCACAAGTTTAGCTCATGTTCAAGTTGCGTGTAAAAGTTAAATTTTAGTATTGATTACATCTATATGGATATTTATATTCATGATTTGTATTTGGAATAATTTGAGATAAGAAATCCAAAGAGTGAGTATTTTGTAACTATGAGTTTGAGGCATGAAATTGGGTGTTATAGTGAGCCTTTGAGGTGTTAGAGTATGTTATATCATGTGTAGATAACAATGGTTTGTTTGGGTGATGTTGTCATTATTGTGGGTACATGCATGACTTTTTCTCTTATTGTTGCAATGTGCTGACATGAATCAGATTTGGATTTGTGCTCGTGTCGCAACACGCATATATATGGCATCGCAACACGAGGAGTTCAGCTGGCATCGTGACGCACGTTGCCAGATGTCAGATAACGCCCTAAGTTTCCATGTCAGAAGGGGCCACATGCATTTTTACGTAAATATTTAGGAACCGTAAAATATTCATGTATACTAATCGTACCTTGTGCATATGCTGTAAATAATTCACACAGGCGAATCCACAAAGGATGCCAACCCTTTGATAAGTATTTGTTCAATCACTGAACGATGATAAAATTTTCTCAATCTCAAGAAAAAGTTATTATTCACGCACAATTAATAGGGTTCCATATATGAAAATAAATAATAAATAAGCCTAAACAAACGAAATCAATCCATGCTGCTAGGATCACATCATATACATTATTACAATTCATGTATTATAGTTATGATTTAAGTTTCATAATTACAGTTCATGTTTTCCCAAGTCATATATGTACGTTTTTAGTTTACGTTTTCATGTTATATGTTTTCGATCCACGTTTTTAGTTGTATTCACACGTTACTGATAAGTATAATTTATACCCACTTATTCATACATTATTAGCTTATTATTTTGTTAGGTTTCATGTCATCTTATTGATGAGTGGTAAATCTATTACTATTTCCCACTCATTTAACCTAATATTTTGTATAGTTTCTTGAGTTTTGTGAATATGTTGATGTGTTTTGCGTTATTTTGTAGATAAATAAAGTTTCAGGACATTCTGGAGGTGATTTGGCCAAAACAATAAAAATTGGACGAAAATGGTATTTTGGTAATTTCCCACGTCGCGACGCCCAGACCTTCAGCGTCGCGACGCCGAACAGTGCTAACATGCGCGGGTCCACAAATCAGAATCTGAGAAAAGTTTGATTTTGCTAACATACGTCGTGCCATGTGTCACCATCACAGCCGATCTGCTAACATGCGCCGTGCCACGTGTCAGCATCCTACAGTGCCGACAGTCATCATCGCCACGTGTGCCACGTGTCACTCCACGTCATTGCCACATCATCAGCCACATCACTAGGTTGACCAAGTCAAACTGCCACCTCACTGCCACGTCATCATCAGCCAATCATAGAGTGCCACGTGTCGCAATCCTACTGTGCCGACAGTCTCTTTCCCACGTGTCGCCACGTCAGCATCAATCATTGAGTATCTAATCCTTATCTGACACGTGGCGGATAAGAATCTCATCGACCAATCAGAAGCCGCCACGTGTCACAATAATTGAAGCCCAACTACCTCGCCACGTGACACCTTATCAGCTTATCCAGAATCTGCAAACAGATGAACCAGAGCATGCCACGTCGACAAAAGCTGGCGTAGCGACGCCAGAGGCCTTGGCGTCGCGACGCTGGAACCCCACCGAGGCCTATAAATAGAGCTTCAAATTTCAGTTTTAGTGGTACCACTCTCCCTCTTCTATTCTATCTAAAGAGAGAGTTTCTCTCTCTAGATTCTTTTAGTTTTTTTTTAGTTTTAGTTTTTTAGTTCTGTAAATAATTTTAATTACGTTTTGTAATAATAGTATTTTACTTGTTTTTTACTTTTTACAGTTTTTACTATTTACCATGAGGAGGTAACTCTCCAGCTAGGGTGAAATGTAATTCTTTTACTAATGCTATTTAGATTAATCTCCCTTAAATATAATATATTCACTATTTAAAATATTGACTTAAAAAGGATACCGCCAGATTGGTCGGTTGGTAATTAAACTTTCTTACCGCCTATATGGCAGGTTCATGGACAAATCTTTTTACCGCCTTAATGGCTGGTTGGACTTAATTTGACTTAATTAGGATACCGCCTATATGGCTGGTTGGTAATGTTATCACAAGTTTATATATTATATTATGGGAGATATCTAAATTAGTAGTAGTAAAAGTAATTCATTTTACCTTATCATTTTATTTTATTGTAATTTACTTTTCAGTATTTACTTTACCGCATTTTTACTTTATGTCTTTTATTTCCAAGTTTTTAATAACCCTAGTTATGTGTTGTAACTAAATTAGTTATCGGGGTTGTGATGACTTTTAATATCACCGTTTTATAAGGGGTTAGATTATAGCTTGGGTAATATAAAGATTTATTTATTGAGTCTTAATCTTAATGCTTTTTCATTAACTGGCCATTAATAAAATTGATCTGGTAAATCCAAAATGAACTAGACATAGGGATTTTAGGTTTCAGCCTTAGACTCAATAGCCCACGATATTCCTTGATGATAGATAACCCTTTAATAGATTTCCTTACAGGATAAGAATATATCTGTCGGGCGGGGGTAGCCATAATTGGAACTTAAACTTAATGAATCCAGATAATTTGGTTGACATAGACATATGGTTCAATTGGGTTAAATTGGGTATTTGTGTCTGACAATCGACATAGGCTTACACATAATTTAGTGTTCCAAGTTAATAAATCAATATATTACCCAACTTTAAGATAACCACTTCATCTTTAAATTGATATTGGAAGAAATCACAACCCTAGATAGTTTTTAATATTGAATTTTCTTAAAACCTACTTTCGAACAATTTTATTTACTTGTTTTTAAATTTAGAATCGTCACCATTTCAAATCAATCAAATAACCTGTTAGATACTAGTAATCATTTGACCTCATAAAATTAATAGATTAGATATTAAGTCCTCGTGGGATCGATATTTTTATATTACTTGAATGATACGTGCGCTTGCGTTATACGTGTGTGTTACGCCTGTCAAGTTTTTGGCGCCGTTGCCGGAGACTTATTTATATTTTACTATTAGTTTAGGGGTTAGATACATTACTTGTATCTAATTTCTTGTTTTCTTGTGATTCAGGTTCTCAGAAACTACATGAGACGAACCAGAAGCTTTGAACTCCGACCGCTTGACCCGGAAATTGAAAGAACCATCAGACAGTTGAGAAGGGAAAGGCGAGAAGGCCAAGAAGCTTTAGTCAACATGGAACCTGAACCTTTGAACGTTGCACCACCAATTCCCATTTGAGACAGAACTATTCTGGTGATTGACAGACTCATTTCATGTATTGTACTTCATCCCTTACCAGAAAATGCGTGTGACATCAAAACATGCATTCAGATGATTCAGCACTCAGTTCAGTTTGGGGGGAATGCAACTGAAGATCCTAATTCCCACATCAGCAATTTCCTGGAAGTTTGCAGCACTTTTAATTACAACGAGAAGCGGAAGAAGCAATGAGACTGCGAGTTTTTCCATATTCCTTAAAGGACATAGCTAAAGCTTGGCTACACTCACTACCAGCAGGTTTTATCACAACTTGGGACATTTTAGCCACCAAATTCCTTGCAAAGTACTTTCCACCAGCCAGAACCGGAAAGCTGAGGAATGACATCGCATCTTTTGTACAACAAGATTCAGAATCCCTCTGTGAAGCTTGGAAAGGTACAAAGATTTTCTCCGGAAATGTCTTCACCATGAGATTCCAAAATGGCTTCAAGTCCAAACATTCTATAACGGGCTTTCTGGAATAATGAGAACCACAATCGATGCTGCTGCTGGAGGAGCCTTGATGGAAAAAGGAGAAGATCAAGCTTGGGACCTAATCGAAGAAATGGCCAACAACAATTCTTTGTGGCCAACAGAAAGGAGCATGATCCAAAGAATTGCATGAATTTATGAAAGTGGAGCCAATACAGCAGTCAACGCCAAGCTGGATCAGATATGCAAATTATGGAGACTCTTACCACTGGATCCACAAGTTCACCATATGGAGGAGCACCAGAGTCGAACCAACTTGAAGAAACGGTGAATTTTGTCAACAATTTCAACAGACAGTGGAACAATCCATATTCCAACACCTACAACCCAGAGTGGAGGAATCATCCCAATTTTTCATGGAGCAATAATTCAGGCCAACAAAAGAACTATCCACCACCTGAATTCTAGCAACATAACAAAATCCAGGAGCAGGCAAATGAATCAGGAATAACAGAAGTGTTGACCCACTTGAAAAAGATAGAAGCAAAACACGACTCTCAAGCAGCAAGATATGATGCTATGTTTCAATCCCAAGCGGCATTAATTCAAAGTCAATATGCTTCTATTAAAGCAATGGAGAATCAAACTGGACAACTGGCAAATGCTCAGAGTTACAGACCGCCAGGTACCCTTCCTAGCAACACAGAGCCAAATCCAAGAAACATGGGGAAGGAGCAATATCATGTCATTATGTTAAAAAGCGGTACTGAAATCAACAAAGATGTTGGAGCCAAAACAACTGCTGAGGAAGTTCCAAAAGAAACAGAGCAACAGATGGAGGAAAAAGAAGCAAAGGAAAAAGAACAGATCACTCCACCTCCACCTTTTCCTCAACGTCTTCAGAAGAACAAATTGGACAAGCAGTTTTATCGGTTCCTGGAAATCTTCAAAAAGCTGCATATCAACATTCCATTTGCAGAAGCGTTGGAACAAATGCCTACATATGCCAAATTCATGAAAGATATTCTTTCACGAAAACGGAGATTGGGAGATTATGAGACAGTAGCATTAACAGAAGAATGCAGTGCCATCATTCAGAGGAAACTTCCCCCGAAGTTGAAAGATCCTGGCAGTTTCACTGTTCCTTGCGTCATAGGAGAACATGACTTTGGTAAGACTTTGTGTGATTTAGGTGCGAGTGTTAACTTGATGCCTTTTTCTATTTTCAGGAAATTACAGATTGGAGAAACAATGCCAACTTCAGTCTCACTGCAACTTGCTGATAGAACGCTCGTATTTCCAAGAGGCGTAGTTGAGGATGTGCTGGTCAAGGTTGACAAATTCATTTTCCCAGCAGATTTTATTGTCCTTGATATGTAGGAAGACGCAGACGTGCCAATCATCATTGGGAGACCATTCTTGGCTACAGGTCGAACCATTATTGATGTACAAAAATGAGAATTAACCATGAGGGTACAGGACCAAGAAGTAACATTCAATGTTTTCAAGGCCATGAATTTCCCAGATGATGAAAAGAAAGAGGAATGTTTCAAACTCGATGTGATACACAGTACCATTCAGAACTCCAATGCAATGCAAAGTTCTACTGACAAACTTAAAACATGTCAATTGTCTGTGGAGCCTAAAGATAAAGCGTCTTTTGCACTGAAAGAGCCAATTCTTGCACTACAAGCAACAGAAGAGAAAAAGTTCCACCAGCTCAACGAATTGGATGAATTTCACAATCAGCCTTTTGATGATGCTAAATTGTACAAAGAAAAGGGCAAGAAAAGACATGATGAGAAGTTAGTGCGCATACAACTGGAACCATGACAGAATGCACTGTTAAACAAATCAATGGTGAAATTCTTCCCATGGAAGCCAAAATCACGGTGGTCAGGTCCATTTGTGATCACCAAAGTTTTACCAAATAGAGCCGTTGAGATACATGATCCTGACGCTAACAAAACTTTCAAGGTTAAAAACAAGCGTGTCAAGCACTACTGGGGAGAATCATTTGAGCGACAAAAAGAAAGTGTTACACTTTCAGATCCAGCTTAACGTTCGAGAAGTCAAGTCTGGCTGACGACTTTAAACTTAGCGCTAGCAGGGAGGCAACCCATGAAATTTGTGTATATTGTGATCTGGTTGTGTTTTATTTTTATGTGTTTAATTTTTGCAGGTTTAGTCATTTCAAGATGGAAGAAGCTCTCGCAAATCTTCGCAAGTAATTTCCTTCTCTCCCTCAAAAATCTCTGATGATAGTATACAAAGCTCGCTTGGAACGGATGAGGTTATTGACAATCCATGTATTCCTAATGATATTCGTTGGTTAATTGAAGCACGAGTTCGATTGGCATGTGAGTTTTCTGACTCTTTTATTTCACATCTGTCTGGCTTAGGAAAGAGCACATATTCTAAAAAAAGAAGAGCCAAAAGAATGTGTGTTTGTTATAAATGTGCTCGCATATTTTGTAATACTCGTTGTCGTTCTTTAGGAATGGTGTCCGATAACCGCGAAGATAATATTAACTTCATTAGGGATAACTTGAGTAAGAAGTCTTTGGATGACATATCTAAAACTCTTGAGACGCATCCCAGTGGATGTGTGTATCATGAAATTCGCATGTTATATGCACAATTCCAAAAGGAAAGACAACTGTTAAGTCTCGGGAATCTGACTCAAAAAGACCCTGTTTGCCAATTTATAAGAAAATTGGATGGGAAGCTTATCCCTGAAGCATAGACGTCGATCAAACCGCTACTTTTCTTGTAAATATTATATCTCTTTGTCTTTTCCTAATAATTGTAATTTGTTTTGTTGTTTTCTTTTAATTTTCTCCGACATGATCCAGACCTTTTTGACTATCACGATATTAATTCGCTACTAATCGTCCTCTGGAAGATACTTGTGTTATTTTTACTCACCTTTTTCAGGTACTATAAATTCAGCTCGTCATTGCATTTTTGAAGGCATCCAGAGTTGAGAAATAAATACATATAAAAATGGAAACCACTTCAAGAATACGAGTTGAAAACATCTGTGTGTTTTGCGGTAGTAGTGTTGGAACTAAACCACAATACATAGAAGCAGCACATGAATTGGGTCGAGTCTTAGCTGCAAGGAATATACACTTAATATATGGTGGAGGAAATCTCGGACTTATGAGGATCGTTTCAAAGGCTGCACAGGAAGAAGGCAGTCATGTTTTGGGAATCATCCCAAAACCCTTGGCAGAGGCAAATCTTATTGGATCATCAAACGGAGAGGAACTGATCGTGCCAGGTATGTCTGAATGACTGATAGAAATGATTAACCGTCCTGATGCTTTTATCGCTTTGCCAGGTGGCTTGGGTACATTGGAGGAAATTTTTATTGTGTTATCTTGGGCGAACCTGACCATACACCAGAAACCGATTGGACTGCTCAACGTTGATGGATTTTATGATTTTCTTTGTGTGTTTCTTGATGATGCTCGGAGAAATTGGTTTGTGTCAAAACCTTTGAAAAAACTCATCTTTACTGCCAGAACTGCTCCGGATCTAATAGACCAACTCTTAGACTATGAACCACAAGTTGACCCTATCATTTCAAAGATAAATTGGTCCGAGGACGATCCTGGTAAGAGGCGTCAGATTAATTTGGATCTTAACCTTTATTTCCTGTAGATTTTCAGCTAACCAGGTACAACCTTCTTAACTCTCCTTTTACTGTTTAAGACATTGGGGACAATGTCTCATTTAGGTTTGGGGGAGGGAATTAGTTCAAAATTTTTCGAAAAATACAAAAAAAAATTGAAATTTTTTCAAAAATTACAAAAATATTTTGTGTTTTTGTGTTTTTATTTTGACTAAAAATGTGAAATTGGTAAGAGATAGCTGAGTAAGGAGTTTCCACTCCTTAAACGTATCTCAAACCTATTTCGAAACAAGTTAATTTTTGTTTATTTCATTTTGAATTATTTAATTTGTGAAATCTCCATAATACTGACTAAAATGAATCTTCATATGTTCAGTTAGCAGATATTATCAACATATATAGTAACATACGGACATGAGCTAAATTGAAAAGTTTGTAATATTCAGTACTCTAGTTTAATTGGAGGAAGCATCTCAAAAAAGCAATGGAGTAAAAAAAAAACGTCTGAGATCCGAGTTATTAAGTCTGTAAGGGTGTTTTAACACCTAGTGCCCTAAAACCAACTGGTTTGGGAGTCACTGACCCAAAGCTCGCTACATGGATCAAAGATGCTGTAAAAATATATATATCTGAAGTCTGAGTAATTAAGTCCGTAGGGGTGTCTTAACACCTGGTGCCCTAAAGCCAACTGGTTTGGGAGCCATCGACCCAACACTCGTTACATAGATGGGAGATATTGTATATAAATAAAAAATAGAAAAAAATCAAGGAAAATCTGAAAAATTATTGCTGCAAAAAGATGTGAATTCTGATAAAACTTTAGGACAAAAATATTACTCTTTTATCAACTGCACTTATGACTGTTGTGGGCAAAAATGAGTTGTTTAATATTATGTTGGCTGTGTATATGGAGAATGGTAAATATAATCGAAGAATTTACTTATTCGGTAATTTAGAATAAAACAAAACAACTAGTAACTTGGAGTAGAAGTTTCACCTGATTAGTCACTAACTTCTTTATTCTCTTTTCACTTGTCTTTTTTCTTTTGTGTGCATTAGTTTTATTACCTGTTTACTTTTGTAAAATATTTGTGGGTATCATTGCTATAAACCCTCACGAGACTACAACTCGTTCACTAGGGACACCTAGGGGTTTAAAGGCTTGTTGCATACGCTAAATGCAACCGTGATCCCTACGAAAGTGGCTTAGTTAATTTATTTATGTTATTTTATGTTTTGCTCGATGACTAGCAAAATGTTAGGTTTGAGGGTGTGATGAGTGGTAAATCTATCACTATTTCCCACTCATTTAACCTAATATTTTGTATAGTTTCTTGAGTTTTGTGAATATTTTGATGTGTTTTGTGTTATTTTGTAGATAAATTAAGTTTCAGGACATTCTGGAGGTGATTTGGGCCAAAACAGTGAAAATTGGACGAAAAGGGCATTTTGGTAATTTCCCGCGTCGCGATGCCCAGACCTTCAGCGTCGCGACGCCTAACGTGCGCCGAACAGTGCTAACGTGTGCCGGGTCCACAAATCAGAATCTGAGAAAAGTTTGACTTTGCTAACATACGACGTGCCACGTGTCACCATCACTGCCGATCTGCTAACATGCGCCGTGTCACGTGTCAGCATCCTACGGTGCCGACAGTCATCATCGCCACGTGTGCCATGTGTCACTCCACGTCATTGCCACGTCATCAGCCACATCACCAGGTTGACCAAGTCAAACTGCCACCTCACCGCCACGTCATCATCAGTCAATGAGTAAGTGCCACGTGTCGCAATCCTACTGTGCCGACAGTCTCTTTCCCACATGTCGCCACGTCAGCGCCACGTCAGCATCAATAATTGAGTATCTAATCCTTATCTGACACGTGGTGGATAAGAATCTCATCGACCAATCAGAAGCCGCCACGTGTCACAATAATTGAAGCCCAACTACCTCGTCACGTGTCACCTTATCAGCTTATCCAGAATCTGCAAACAGATGAACCAGAGCGTGCCACGTCGACAGAAGCTGGCGTAGCGACGCCAGAGGCCTTGGTGTCGCGACGCTGGAACCCCACCGAGGCCTATAAATAGAGCTTCAAATTTTAATTTTAGTGGTACCACTCTATCTCTTCTATTCTATCTAAAGAGAGAGTTTCTCTCTCTAGATTCTTTTAGTTTTTTTTAGTTTTTTAGTTTTTAATTTTTAGTTCTGTAAATAATTTTAATTACTTTTTGTAATAATAGTAATTTACTTGTTTTTTACTTTTTACAGTTTTTACTATTTACCATGAGGAGGTAACTTCCCCAGTTAGGGTGAAAGGTAATTCTTTTACTATTGCTATTTAGATTAATCTCCCTTAAATATAATATATTCACTATTTAAAATATTGACTTAAAAAGGATACCGCCAGATTGGTCGGTTGGTAATTAAACTTTCTTACCGCCTATATGGCAGGTTCATGGACAAATCTTTTTACCGCCTTAATGGCTGGTTGGACTTAATTTGACTTAATTAGGATACCGCCTATATGACTGGTTGGTAATGTTATCACAAGTTTATATATTATATTATGGGAGATATCTAAATTAGTAGTAGTAAAAGTAATTCATTTTACCTTATCATTTTATTTTATTGTAATTTACTTTTCAGTATTTACTTTACCGCATTTTTACTTTATGTCTTTTATTTCAAAGTTTTTACTAGCCCTAGTTATGTGTTGTAACTAAATTAGTTATCTGGGGTTGTGATGACTTTTAATATCACCGTTTTATAAGGGGTTAGATTATAGCTTGGGTAATAGAAAGATTTATTTATTGAGTCTTAATCTTAATGATTTTTCATTAACTGGCCATTAATAAAATTGATCTGGTAAATCTAAAATGAACTAGACATAGGGATTTTAGGTTTGAGCCTTAGACTCAATAACTCACGATCTTCCTTGAGGATATGTAACCATTTAATAGATTTCCTTACAGGATATGAATATATCTGTCGGGCGGGGGTAGCCATAATTGGAACTTAAACTTAATGAATCCAGATAATTTGGTTGACATAGACATATGGTTCAATTGGGTTAAACTGGGTATTTGTGTATGACCATCGACAGAGGTTTACACATAATTTAGTGTTCCAGGTTAATAAATCAATATATTACCCAACTTTAAGATAATCACTTTATCTTTAAAATGATATTGGAATAAATCACAACCCTATATAGTTTTTAATATTGAATTTTCTTAAAACCTACTTTCGAACAATTTTATTTACTTGTTTTTAAATTTAGAATCGCCACCATTTCAAATCAATCAAACAACCTGTTAGATACTAGTAATCATTTGACCTCATAAAATTAATAGATTAGATATTAAGTCCTCGTGGGATCGATATTTTTATACTACTTGAACGATACGTGCGCTTGCATTATACGTGTGTGTTTATGCCGGTCACTTATGTGTTTTGCAGTTTGTTTATGTTTTATTATATAAATCATTAGAGCATGGATCTTGAGGTTAACGTAAGTGTTTTGGGAGCTTACAAATGCATAGGAAGCATGTATGGAAGAAAATCCGTAAGAAATACTCATCCTGGCAGAGAGGGAGGCGTCATGACCCCTACCAGCATGAAGAACATCACAATTTCCAGAGAAGCAGACGTCGCGACGCACCGGAAGATTTCCAGAATCATAAGAAGTATGTTTTCTACATGCAGAATGACTCCAAAACTTCGTTATATATACATAAGTGCGTCAAAAATCCTAAAAATGAGAATTAGACACAACAAAAGAGCTCTAAATATATAATTTACAGAGAACTAATGAGGAAGATTGAAGAGTGAGAATAGGAGATGAATGTGGTGACGACCGAAGATGAAGAGATTTGATTCGGGTTTTATATTTTTGTTTATTCCTTCAAACTCTAATAATGTTTAATATGTTCTTGACCATGTTCTCACTATTTTTCTATTTAGTCATGAATTAAATTTCTTATTCTAGAGGATGATATAACATATGCTTGAACCTACTATTATAAAGTTTTAATTCAGTTTATTTATATTTTCTTGTGTTTAATGCTTCTGGTTTGTTGGTCACAAATTAGTTGATTCCATGTTTATAATCTATCACTCGAGAGATTAGATTTGAATAGGATATATAAAATATAACCCACAAGTACATAGAGGATAATTAGGTGAAATCAAACTCTTTAATTTATCTCACTCTGATCCATCTTAATTAAATTATTTTGACATCTCGCTTTTTAGTTTATAATTTTAAGTTACTTTCATTTAAAGTGATTTCTAAATAAATTTAGGTTTATTGATTATAATACTTAGTGTGAACTTGATTTCAATCCCTATGGGTTCGACACTTTTACTCATATTTTACTAAAACTTACCATCGTATATTTGCGGTACGAAAATCTCGCAATAGTTACATGTATGTAATTTATGTTTCAGTTTGTGTGTTTTTATTTGAGAAGTACTGGTTAGAAAATCTGTTTTGATGACGTTCATCTCAAACCTATTCTAAAATAGGTAATGGAATTCATACGAGCATTGTATGCATAAACTAATACACGTGTCAGTTTGCGATTACGTATTTTCAGTTCATGATTTCTACTTTTCAGTCCATATTACGCAAGTTTACAATTCATGTGCATAGTCGACAGTTTATATATTCTACGTATCATGTTTACAAGTTCATAATCATGTTTCTCATATACTATATTCATGCTTACAGTTTACACATTTCAGGTATATGGTGGTATGTTTTTCGGCTTGCATGTCATATTTACAGGTTTTCATGTGATTTTTTACGTTTTCCATATGTCATGTTTACAAGCTTATAATTTATTTGTTCATGAATCATGTTACAATTTTCAGAGCATGCTATTCATGTGCAAAGTTACAAATTATGTTTCCACAAGATATGTTTTCAAGTTCATGATTTCTATGGTTTTGAAATTAAGTTTTGTAGTAAACAGTTTACAAGAATAAGAAATAAAATACTTTCAAACCACCAGTAGTCAGTAGAGTGTCATCCCCTCATGTATAGCTATCTCGGGTATGCTCACGATTCCTTATGGGGCACTGATCACTCACATAGGCTTATTCATGTTCATGTTCATGTTCATGTTCCCCTACTTACACGGTGTCAGGTCCCGCTAAGTGGATATCACTCCCCCAGGTTACAATATTGGTGAGATTTTTAAGACAAACTATTTTTCAGCATATGTTTCAAGTGCAAGCTCGGGTTTCAGTTTAGGATTATAATTTCAAGCCATGTTTCGATTTTCAAGACATATTTATGGTTTTCAAGTATGTTGAAGTTTTCAAGCATGTTTACGTTTTCATGTCATGTTTACGCTGTCAGTTCATGTTGACGTCTTCAATTCATATCATTATTTTTAAGTCATGTTAATGGTTTTCAGGTCATGTAATCATGTTTTAGTTCCCAAGACATGTTTCCATTTAATGTATACAATTTATAGTCATGGTTTCAGTTAACATTTTCAGTACATATCACGGTTTATGTCATGACATGTTTTCCAGCTTTCATGTTTATGGAATACGTTCATGTCATCAAGTTTCATTTCCAAATCATGTTATAGTTTTCAGACATGTATGAGTTTTATAGTTCATGTAGCAGTTATGTAAGTATAAACCTCACAGATCACATTACTCGATTTAGTTATGCTTCATGAATCACGTTTGCAGTAACTTCAATTATATATGAAATGTTATTTTGTCATACATTGCATTTTCAGCATTGGTTCATTTATACGACTTACTCTTTCCATTATTAGTTTTGTGTTACAAATTTTCATGCATACAGATGGCAAACTTTGGAAATGATGGACACCAACCGCAGTCATTAGGATCAATATCTGAGTTTACATTGTCAAGAGCCCGCATACTTATATATTTGCTAAGTAAGGCCACGAGGCCGAGCTATGTATGCATGTACATATGATGATGTGTAAAATATGTTTCATGTAATTCTTGTGCATCATATAGTAGTCATGCATGCATTCAGATTAGACAGTCCATTACGAATTATGACACGTTATCCATGTTCATGTTATGAGACTCATGGAGATGGTAACGCCGTCTCTTGTTGGTCACGTCATGAGTAAATTCGGATGTGACATATATGGCTCACTTTTTTAATAAATAGTAGAAAAATATTGGCGGGACATATTATTTCATTAAATTGAACTATTATATCTGATCCACCTAAATATTTATCGTCTAAGATGAGCACAATAGTAACAAAATTATGTTGAAAAACAATCATAGTCATAAAAATCAAACAACCAAAATAGAAGATTATAATTTAAAACAGATAACTTGAATTTGCCGATTTCAACCCACCACATATTATTCTGATGGTTTAATACTACCATAGGTTATGTATGGAATTTTGAAGTGTCCATTTTCAAAGGTTACCATAAGTCAATTTTTTTTTTTTTGAAATCATTGGAAATCTCATTGTTAAATTATTCATTTCGGGCTTAAGATGATCTGGTAAAAACCCCGGTTGTCATAGACTGTTACAAGAAACGTTCTCTCTAAATTCGAACCTAAGACTTCAATATAATATTCTGAGTCGTACACCACCAAACCACCCTCATTGTGACAGTTATCATAAGTCATGATGTAGAGAATGTGATGGTATTAAAGTGGCGGTGAATGGACCACACAAGTGAAGCTAAAATGAGACAATTATGGTAAGTAGTAGGTATCTATCAGCCAATAATAACAAACACGAGCAGTGACTAGTGAGGCCACTCCTAAAATTATAGGCATTGCGATCGAGATATGGTCCATAAATTTGATAATTCTATTCAGACCAGGAAACAATGTAGTGATGTACCAAATCATGCACCTAGCTAGTATTATTCATCAAACAGTTTATTCATGTATGATTTATATTTCATTTGTTCAATCAATTTTGTTGTTTTTTTTTTATCATCATTCGATTTACATTCAAATTCCATGGACCATGGATGGAACCATGTGTGCCACATTACATTAAATCTTCTTTTACTAAGCATCTCTACGGTATCGAAAAATTCATATCATATTTTAAATATTGGGAGTTAGATAAGATTATCCTCTCTAACAATAAATTATATTTTTATCCTACATCAATTTCCGTTGACCACACTTCATATATTTAAGATTAAAAAAAAAAAGATATCATACATGCAAATCAAAACTGTTAGCTCATTAATTAAACATTATTATTTTTCAAGATTATCATTCCAACCATTGGTGTAATCAGTGGCGGAGCCACTTAAGGACCAGTGGGGGCAGTTTCCCCCACTGGTCCCAATAGTTTTTTTTTTTTTTTTTTATTATTATTATTATTATTATTATATATAATATATAATATATATATATATTAGAAATATAAATAATTAAACAACACACATAAATACATTATTTTTTTAATTTTTTGAGTTGTATTTTCTAATATAATATGTAGGCCCAAACCCAAATTAATAAAAAAAATTCCAATACACTTTTGTATCAATCTTATTTCTTAACATATTTAAAATAGTTTATTTAATTTATATGTGTATAGATAATTGACTATTTTTCATTTTAAATCCACTCATTTATGTGTTTTTCCATTTACAAAAAATAGAGATTCCATTACATTTAAATAAAAATAAAAATAAAATAACTATGTTTATACTTAGGTTTGGTTATTGATATTATAATTTATTGATATATTTGTAGTGATTCTTTTACTAAAACACGCCGTGTATAGTTGTTATGTATAAAATATTCACATATTAATATAAATATAATTATTTTGTATATATATTTTTTTGTATATTTATTTTTTATTTATAGTTGTTCAAAGCACAAATGTTGCGTTTTAACACTATGCTTTTAATAATTTAATTAAAAAAGTGATTAAATCTATAATAAATTAGCGGAAATTTAGTATATAATATATTACATAAACTTAAAAACATAATTTTAAAAATAATTTCTTACTTAAATTTTAGGGTAAATTTGTATTTTTATAAATTATGGATAAAAAATATAATTCTGAAAATTTTGGGTTAATATAAGTTTAGAAACTAAAGGTTATTTCATAATTTTCAAAAGTATAGGGATCATCTTGTAATTTCAAAAAATATGTATGAATTCATTATATTTCTTTTGGTAAGAAAAAATTTTTGCCCCCACTAATTGAAATTTCTGGATACACCACTGGGTGTAATGAATTTAAAACATATTTGTAATAATATAAATATAGGAATAAAAATAAAAATAAAAATTTTATGGTTTCGCTCATTTGTAAAACCAAAACTGTGATTTTTTTTTTTGGTGATAAAAGACTACCATATGATTTCGTCCGTTAATAGAAGTCGATGAACTGATAACATCATTAGTGACTGCTGACATGACATGATATCTGCTAATGTGGTATTTTTATGACTATTTACATGACATTGTTGTGACATGAGAATGACTATTAACGTGACATGACGTGAAAATATAGAATAATAAAAATATTCATGTCAGGTTATGTCATGTTATCATATACTAACATTGTTATGAGTATGACCGACTTTGGTAACTGTTAAATTCACATGATAGTCTTTTGTTACGAAAAAATCACAAATATGATTTCGTAAATAAGTGAAACCATATATATATATATATATATTTCCCTAATTAGTATATTAATATTTTATATTAGACATGAGGTATATAGGAGGATTGTTGAAATTTCCAAAATTAAAAGTGATTTCACTTTTTGATAATAGAGAGAGTTGGAGATGCTGTAGACATATCATAGGTTCATAGTTGCTTCATAACTCATGCACAGTGTGGGCTTGCCATTGGGCTACACAAGTAGATCCATATTCAAATCCAGATCCAGTGTACGGCGATAAATTTTTTTCTCTTGTATTTATTAATAAAAACATTAATGACGAATTGAAATGAAAACTAAGAATATTATAAATAAAAAGGATATAAATTTCTTGTTTTATAACAAATTTTTTTTTTAAAAAAACACATAGTTTATTAGAGTAACAATGAACATTGCTCGATTAAGTTTAATGAGTGATATTTATTAATTATTTTAAAAAAAAAATAAAAAATTTGCTCTAAATTTTAGAATTTTTTTTTTATTTTTACTTTAAACTTTTAAAATTTTTATTTTTATAATTTGGCCAATAAAAATTTGTTATTTATTATTATTATTTAACTTCTCAATTTTTATCTTTTAACTCCACTATCCTTAAACACATTTTTTTTTTTTTTTTGAAATCGTTGGAAACCCCGCCACCAAACCACCCATTCTGGGCCGCGGTGCAGGTAAAAACCCCCGGCTGTCCCAGGCTCTTACAAGAAGTTGCACCCCCTGGATTCGAACCCAGAACCTCAAGGTGAGATTCTGGACCCTTCACCCACCAAGCCACACCCTTGGGGGCACTATCCTTAAACACGACTTGTCAATCTCTCACTTTTTTTTTTTTTGAAATTATTGGAAACTCAACCGTCAAACCATCAATTTCGGTTTTAAATGGAGCAGATAAAACCTCCGACTGTTTAAAATTCTTATAAAAAATGCATTCACTGGATTCAAATCCAAGACCTTAAGGTCACATCCTAAATCATACACCACAGATTGACGCATGTTGGTACTTGTCAATCTGACACATGAACCAGTAATACTTGACACTTTATTAAATAGATCGGTCTTAAGATTATGACAAATCTATATTGCTTCTATACCATTAAGTTGGGAAATTTATAATAATGAACTATTTATTTTATCTAAATATAAAATTAACCTCAATTTAAATAAATATTTGTATCAACAAAAAAAAAGTGGACAATATTATCCTTAATTTCACCTCTCTTCATAATTCACTCTCATAAAATCCTTCCCTCTCGCACAAAATTTGGAAATTGACAAATATGCTTCATTTTAATAATATTTATTTTCTAAGTTTGTAATTTCTCTTTGTCGTGTGTTTTTTATTGGATTAACTTGAAAATTAGTTAAAATGTTGTTTACATATATTAGAACTAATGACACATCAAGTGATCAATTAAATGTATACCCGGCCAAGGTTCCGGTTCGGAACCGGAACCGAACCGGTTGGAACCGGACAGTTCTGGTTCCAACCGGTTCCGGTTCCGGAACCAAACCGGAACTTGACCGGTTCGGTTAGGGTTATTATCCTGACCGAACCGGTTGGAACCGCTGGAACCGAACGGTTTCAATCGGAAGTAAAAAAATATATATATATATTTTCTTGGAACCGTAAGGTTCCACAAGTAAATCTCAATTTTTTTTTTATTAATAATAATGACTTAATGAGGTTTAAAATTGCAATACTAAAACATGAATGTTCATATCTTTTTTTATAACCAACTCTTGGTTATTGACTTCTTTATATAAGCGATGTGGGACACAATAGCCAAGTAACAAATATCCCACATCGCTTATATAAAAAAAACACTAGCCAATAGTTGACTATAAAAAAGATTATATGTTAAAAGAATTTTATAAAAAAAGGATTCTATAAAAATGATGTTATAGTATGAAAAAACATTACGATTATATAATTTTTCTATTTTTTAAAATTTATTATTAAAAAAAAAAAACCGGAAGGGGAACCGTAAACCGAACCGGAATTAACCGGTTCGGTTCGGTTCCGAACCGGAACCGACCGGCGGCTGTTTGGGCCAAAATTGACCCATGGGCAATTTCGACCTTTACTTCAGGCCCAAGCTGCCATCGCAGATCCACTCTCTTAGGAAGCCCGGATTTAGTATATATCGGCCCAAGGACTCGCAGGCCCATACCAGTGCAGATCCAGGGACCCACCATATGATAACTCATGTAACACTCGGATACATAAACATCATTTGTAACTCAACCGTTTTCAATCTTCTTGATTGTTCATAATTCTCCTTTATGATGCAACCGTTACCAACACACCCAAACATATGTCAGTTAAAGGTATTCAAGAGTTTCACCTAACTTATAAAAGGAACTCTAGCTCTCCAAGGGGGGACTCTTTGACTCATAGCTCAAGTAATATTCTCTCAGTAGACCTCCAACCTGCAGCCCTCATGGTAACTCATAGGAATCGAGGTAATCTCTGACCTTACTCATTCTTCTACAATATTAATAGCTCACTTCCACTACTGACTTGGGCGTCGGAGTGCCCCCGGCACCCACCACACCGGTGGGTAGTACTCCCGCTCACTCTACAATCTTTGTTTTGCAGGATCGCCAGTGCCCTTAAACAAAATCTCAATTGTGGACCTCGGGCGAAAACCAGCGTCTACAATTTGGCGCCCACCGTGGGGCCCTGGCGATTCATAGTGCAAAGATATCTCCATCTACGATCCTTCCAAACGGAGCCTACTTGTATAGTGTCACACCATAAGCAAACACCATATCTCATGGTTACCTAATTAGCCAACCTCCAAGAACAATTACACATATTACGATTGTCATCTGTCCCATTTGTTTCACCCTTAATAAGAAGTCCATTTGCTCCAGTCGACGTATATGAACCATCATTTGAACCATCCTACAAACTTCCCCCAGTCGATATGAGAATACCCTCATAATCAACCAAGAAAGTACTCTCTTTAATTGACATCTATTGGAGACTACTCGGGGCGGTTACCATCTACCCTGGATGACAATGATAAAATATCATCTCCTTCAATCTACGTAAGGGGATTGCATCTCCTCCCGACTACATGAGAGGCTTGGCATCTTTTCCAGACTACATTGAAATAAAAAAAAGTCTTCTTACAGCCATGGTCTCATGGACCTACATCAGGAACGAGACGTCTCACTGGAACTATATTTTCAACCATTTACCTCACGTGGTGAAGCGATGTGTGGCATAAGAAGATGTCTTAGTTGACGTACCCGAATGAAGACTTGGCAAGGACATCCTGGTCAACATTATCAGGTATGGCTTGCCCTTTTTAATATTGTCCAGTCGACATTAGGAAGATAATGGACTTATAATAGGTATCATAGTTTGGGACTTGTTATGGATGTCCCGGGTGATACTACACCATATAGCTAGAAAATTATTACGGGTGTCCCAGTCGACATCAATATATGGCTTGGGACTTGTAGTAGGTGCCATAGTTGGCATTACCATTTATGGTATGAGACTTGCAATGGTGTCCCAGTTGACACAAAAATTTACAACCTGGCAATTGATGAAGATGTCTCAGTCGATATTTACAATGCAGCGTAGGACTTGATAGGGGGCGTCCCACTCAACATTAGTGTGTCATGGAGAATGTCCCAATTGCCAATATTATATATAGCCAGTCAAAATTGACACTAAGAATTTAGTGAAAATCCAACTCCACACTCTGTGTACGAGGCTTGATACTTGATTGAATTCCCATTGGACATGAGATGGAAGAAGACTTAATTTGACTAAGATACCATTAGATAAGATAGAGCCTAATTGCTATATGATAGAAAAAATTGCCAACAACTTCAAACTACATGGGATGATAAATACCCCATTCAAATGACATAAGAAGATAGTCATTTTCTCCATACGACAAGAAGATTTGTATGATTTACCATCTCCTCCAGACAACTTGGATATAGTGTTATCTTCCCCAAACAACATTTCGTCTGTTCTTTAAGATGTGGAAGGATATTATGTCTTCCATGCAGCAAGAGTAGAAGGATTGTATTGTTCTCTTGAAAATACGAAAAGGTCTTGTAGATTGAGTAGAGAACCTTTTGAACCTCCACCAAGTCCATTCAATCGTAGACTCTTGGATTCTCATCGGATCCAATAGAGTAGACTTACTGACCTTCATTAGGTTCAGAAAATATTACATCATGGACATTCCACGTGTCCAGACTACCATGATTCTATTGACCTTCACCAGGTTTATGGATCCTTCGACTGAGTAATAAGAAGAGGCATGAGACGTGTCTTATTACATGCCCATGATGCCAGACCATTCCATACGACCAACAAGACCACGAGAGCCAACCAGAAATCATTACCTAGCTATTGACGTCGGCTCAAAATCCACTAAAACCATAACAGCCTGGACAAAGAAACCAACCTCCATGACGCCTGAAATGAGTCCATTTCACTAGCCAAAAAAAGAAAACAAAACTCATCCTAAAATCTCACATTACTTATTTTAAGGCCGCAGCCCATCAAACACCATTCACACATAACTAAAACACCCAAGACTGGCCCATGAGCAAACGTGTAGGCTTCAAAAAAAAAAAAGCAAGTTGTTTGCAACTAAAGTCATTCAATGTTCAAAAATATCCTCCATCAAGCCATGCTACGCGTATAGGAGAAATGAATTCAACGTACCTACTGAAGCAGCCCCACTCGCGGAAACCCCATGAGCTCGACCTACCTAATAGGAGAATTAAGGTCTGCCTTTGTGCCACGAGTCACCTGAATCTTTGCTCCATATTGCAGTTGAAGTTATTTGATAGTCTCTCCACTCTTCCCAATGATAACACCAACCCTAATATTTAGAATCTCAATCTTTTACTTGAGCCCATACCCTGGAAACTACCATATGAAACTGGTATGGCTAAAAGAGCTGGGTTGGACTTCAAATCAGAGGTAGGGGAGCTGAAGCCTTTATTGGCAGAGTCGAAGGCGCCAGAGCCGTAATCAACTCGAGGGCGCTTGACTTCGGCGGGAGCTGAGTAGAGTAGTCGAGCCGCGATCTCCTCGGTGCGGCGTTTTATGGATTGAAAGATGGATCAATAGCGAAGCTCAATCCATAGTCGGGTGCGGTGCTTGTTGCGCTATAAATACGTAAACCAAATCAGTCTCGTGAGGAGCAAATTCTCACTCCCAAGTTGGTCATTAGTAAAGGAATGGTCCAATTACCAATAAGCAATAGGCAGAACGAGTAGCCAAGCTTGGCAGCAGACGTTGGAGACGACAATAAACCTGAATTAACAAAATACTCAAGCGCACGACATTAGTTTTGCACCATATCACGCAGCGATGTACTGTGAGTATACTGCCTTCACGAGTTCATACTTGTCCCTGGAATGGAAAATGGTAGCATCCACAATAATTAATTAGTCATTCCAAATGGTGTCGTTTCATTTACAACCGACACTTACTCATGTATTCCCACTAGTGACGCTGCTTGCGACATCACTTATCACATCAAACTTGACAGTTTGTGTGGCCTAGCCCAACTTTCTTCTCATGAATACTCTCAAATCTCACCACTTTATTCGCCATTTGTTGACTTTGGGAAGTAATATGGTATGTGGACGAACCGAGCACACGGGTAAAACATTTTCCAAGCTCAATGATCCCAACTGGCCTAAATCCTCTTCGTAGCGCGAGACGACATTTCTGAACGGTCTTCTTCACCTCTGCATCAAACTCACACGACAAACAAGCAACAATTAATGAAATTCTTGGAGGCAAGGTGGAGAAGGCAGTTATCTCATACAGGATTTGTAGACTTAGGCTATTTTGTTTGGTTGTGCACAAGCTCACTGGATCAACAGGATGGGGGTTTGGTGGAGGTTGTAAGCGCTTCATGGATGGTCGGTCAGCAAGGAGGGACTATTAAATCGAATATGGTGATGAGTGGGCTCGCGTCTAACTTAGGCCCAATTGGTTTTCGATTAGAAATGAAATGGTTTCTATTTTGGTGGTTGGGATTTGTTGTTAATCAACTACGTTGTGTGGTTAATTTTTTATCTCGGCATGGTACATATAATTATTGGGCGCCGCGTTTCACCGGCTGTTCCTTCTCGGCATGATTAGGCTGGTGACTTTTATTTCAGAGCATGGGCTAAGCATTGACCTGCTGTTTGGGCCATCTGAATGGGCTTTGGACTACTCTTAAAATTTGGAGTAGATCCCTTGATGTTAGTTTTAAGCACTATTGGCGCCTATATGTCTTTAGTTCATGAGATAATTGGTTTCCATTCACTCAGTCGACATTATTAGCTTAAAAGTCGTGGGTCGCTTGGACCTTAGAGCTGGCTCTCACAAATATGCATGGCAACGGGCGGGCTCGGGCCGGGTAGGCCCGGTCGGGCCCGGGCCGGGCCTCGGGCCGGGCCCGGGCCTAATTTTTTTATTATAAATAAAAAAATTATTATATAAATATATATATTTTAAGTCGGATCCGATTTTTATTATAAAAAATTATAAATATAAAATTTATTATAAAAATATATATATTTTATAAATTAAAATATTATTTATTTATTTTAAGTCCGGATTCGATTTTTTTTTATTACAAAAAATTATAAATATAAAAAATTTATTATAAAAATTTATATATTTTATAAATTAAAATATTATTTTATATATTTTAAGCCGGGCCGGGCCGGGCCCGGGCTTTTTACGTGAAGCCCGGCCCGGGCCCGTGTTACCCGGGCCGGGCCAAAGCCCGCCCGGGCCGGGCGGGGCTTGCCGGGCCGGGCCGGGCTTCGGGCTTTTCTGCCATGCATACTCACAAATGGGTTCCTGCTTATGTATTGTCGACTGCTCATAATGTGTGATCCCAAAACACAGAATGAATGAACGACATACATTCGTTATGGAAAATGTCTCCAAGAATGAAGTCGATGAGCATCCAGCCAATGTGCTCATGCTGCCAACCAACATGCTTACCTCCAGCCAACCTACATGCTTCCAACCGAAATACGTGCCTCTCGCCAACATGTGTGCACCTAGTAACATGTATGACCGCCAACTGATGTGCACAAATTTACTAAAGTGAATATCCTGCAACCAACGTGCATGCCCCCGGTCTTGTAGACTCCTTTTGACTTTCATCAAGTCCAGTCGACTGGGGACATCCCTCATTGACTCATGTCGAGTCAAAGTTGTAGACATGGATCACACATGTCGTATGACTATTATCTTCCTGGCCTCATCAAGTCCAGTCGACTGGGGACATCCCCCATTGACTCATGTCGAGTCAAAGTTGTAGACATGGATTACACATGTCGTATGATTATTATCTTCCTGGCCTCATCAAGTCCAGTCGACTGGGGACATCCCCCATTGACTCATGTCGAGTCAAAGTTGTAGACATGGATCACACATGTCGTATGACTATTATCTTCATGGCCTCATCAAGTCCAGTCGACTGGGGACATCCCCCATTGACTCATGTCGAGTCAAAGTTGTAGACATGGATCACAAATGTCGTATGACTATTATCTTCCTGGCCTCATCAAGTCCAGTCGACTGGGGACATCCCCCATTGACTCATGTCGAGTCAAAGTTGTAGAAATGGATTACACATGTCGTATGATTATTATCTTCCTGGCCTCATCAAGTCCAGTCGACTGGGGACATCCCCCATTGACTCATGTCGAGTCAAAGTTGTAGACATGGATCACACATGTCGTATGATTATTATCTTCCTGGCCTCATCAAGTCCAGTCGACTGGGGACATCCCCCATTGACTCATGTCGAGTCAAAGTTGTAGACATGGATCACAAATGTCGTATGACTATTATCTTCCTGGCCTCATCAAGTCCAGTCGACTGGGGACATCCCCCATTGACTCATGTCGAGTCAAAGTTGTAGAAATGGATTACACATGTCGTATGATTATTATCTTCCTGAACTCATCAAGTCCAGTCGACTGGGGACATCCCCCATTGACTCATTTCGAGTCAACTTGTAGACATGGAAGGCACATGTCGTATGACTGATGTACTGACCTTCGTCTGGTTCAGACAACTGAGTACTTCCCCAAATGGCTCTTGTAGACTCAAGTTGATAACTTGACATTCGTTTGGTTCAATTAGTAGGCAGCATCAACGCTCGAGTACACCAACATAGCATGGCATCGTCCCAGGCGACTCGTGCGTCAAGTACTCTCCAAGCCAAGGACTCCTTGACTTAGAGAGTAGGGGATAAACTGTTTGGGCCAAAATTGACCCATGGGCAATTTCGACCTTTACTTCAGGCCCAAGCTGCCATCGCAGATTCACTCTCTTAGGAAGCCCGGATTTAGTATATATCGGCCCAAGGACTCGCAGGCCCATACCAGTGCAGATCCAGGGACCCACCATACGATAACTCATGTAACACTCGGATACATAAACATCATTTGTAACTCAACCGTTTTCAATCTTCTTGATTGTTCATAATTCTCCTTTATGATGCAACTGTTACCAACACACCAAACATATGTCAGTTAAAGGTATTCAAGAGTTTCACCTAACTTATAAAAGGAACTTCTAGCTCTCCAAGGGGGGGACTCTTTGACTCATAGCTCAAGTAATATTCTCTCAGTAGACCTCCAACCTGCAGCCCTCATGGTAACTCATAGGAATCGAGGTAATCTCTGACCTTACTCATTCTTCTACAATATTAATAGCTCACTTCCACTACTGACTTGGGCGTCGGAGTGCCCCCGGCACCCACCACACCGGTGGGTAGTACTCCCGCTCACTCTACAATCTTTGTTTTGCAGGATCGCCAGTGCCCTTAAACAAAATCTCAATTGTGGACCTCGGGCGAAAACCAGCGTCTACAGCGGCCAGGTCTAATTAAATGTATATATGAAAAAAATATATTTTAAGAAATATTTAGTTATTTGTACTGATCTCATCTTGATATTTCGAATTCAAATGGTGTATTTCTTATAAGAGTTTGGGACAATCAGAGATTTTATCCGTTCCACTTAAGTCTGGAAGAAGTGGTTTGACGACAGTATTTCCAATAATTTTAAAAAAAAATTGTATGATCTATTTTCGATCCGTAATTGATCATAAAATATTTTATTTCGCCACTAAAAATATTTTTTGAAATATTGGTGTATTTTTTAACGAAAATAGCCAAATAGGTAAGGTAATTATTTTTGTGATAGCACTTGACTAGTCGTCCTAAAATATTTT
Source organism: Zanthoxylum bungeanum (assembly GCA_019454045.1). Taxonomy (NCBI): domain Eukaryota; kingdom Viridiplantae; phylum Streptophyta; class Magnoliopsida; order Sapindales; family Rutaceae; genus Zanthoxylum; species Zanthoxylum bungeanum. The sequence goes on along the minus strand of SKCR01006095.1, from coordinate 6,765 downwards.
GATGATGCCTTATCCTTGACTCACAGAGGCCACTAACTCACAGTCACAGTTAGCTCCAGCTTCAAATATTTTACAAAATTAAAACCAAACAATGGTTTCTACAATGATCGTCTCTCTGGCTCAGCCTTCATTCTACAGTTTCTCAGATTCTCTGAAACTATCTTCCTTCAAAACCCTAACCAAATCGAACACTCTATTGAGGTCCCCCAATAAGAGGTTAACAATTAACAGAAGATTCAGTTCAATTTGCTTTTTCAATGCCGGAAAAGACTCAAAACCCGACAGCATTCAAGACAAGGTGCGCCTTTTTTTTTTTTTTTCTGAAACCCTAATTCTAAAATTCATCGTGTTTTATTTAATTTTAATTGCATTACAGGAAACTAAATTGGACTGGCCGATACTTAAGCGTTGGGACGTGCCTTGGGGATGGCAAACAACTTCATTACTTCGCTTGCTTGTGGGTTAAGGTGCTTACTGTTGTCTTGTGCAGATTTAATTTTGAATGCCAGCATTGTTGTTCAGATTAAATTTAATAAAAAAAATATTGTTGGGTTTTGATTTGAAATGAAATTAAATGTTGTTCAGGCAGTTTTGTTTTGGCAGGATTAGTAGAGGCAGTGGCTTTGCAGTACTTAGGGATTAAAATTCAAGAACTGAGTTTAGATGAGAAGGCAGAGATTCTGTTTCTAGATCAAGGGTATGAAATGAATTTTGGTGAATCTATTGATATTATAGAATATTGCCTTCGTACGAAGTTTTATTGTTGGATTTCAAGATGTGGGATGAGTATGAATTTGTTTACTTGGTTCTTTTGGCAGAATTATAACTGCAGTTATACTCGGACTTTTATATGGCATTTCCAACACCTTTCAGCCACTTCCTGAAGATATATTCCGTTATGGTATTGGTCACGGAAAACTTGTTTTTGCATATTTTCTTTCTTTTCTGAATTAGATTAGGTTGTTGGCTGAGGGCATTACCTGTAAAGTTTCACCTAATGTATTAGGCTCATTTTTGTTAATTATTTAATTATGGAAGTTGTCATGCAAAATAGATTTATCATCTGTGTTACTCTATTCTTTTATCATCCGTGTTACTCTATTTCTATTCTACAGTTGATTAGTATTTGATACTAGTTTCTTATCAGCTGCTACCTGGACGTTGTATTTATTTAAGTAACATTGTTTCAGATTTAAGGGAACCTTTCAATCTACAGAGAGGGTGGCTCCTGTGGGCAGGGATTGGTCTTGGCGGTGCAATTCTTGCCATTTCATTAACAGGAGCTGCCATGTCCTTGTTTAATGGTGAGAACCCCCCAGAAAGAGAGGTTAGAAATTCATTGGAAACTTCATGACATATGCATGCATGTTTCACAGACACACATATATTTATATAAGATGTCATATTTGTTGTGACTTTCCTGGTTTGTGAAACATTAACTACAAATTCATTAGTCTTTCTGTTGAATGGTTTTTCTCCCCTTGAAGCTCAAGTATAGCTTGTACTTAGGCTGCTTATTAAAGTGGTGTTGACATCCACCAATTATGTGTATTAGCTATAGGTTTGAATGAGCTACTTGTCGTCTTCACACTTTAGGTATAAGAATCTACAATCTAGTCACCTAGGCTACTGTCTTAATGAAAATCAAGTGTTTTACGCATTTGATCAAAGGTTGTCTGAACTTTTGCATTTTTCTTACTGTATGATTATGATGGATAATCTTTTAATAATTTATTTTACTTGGTTTCAGACCGACGCTCTTGTTCAGTTGCTTCCATTGATTGGATCTTCGAGTATTAGGTACTTAAAGTCTTTTTGTGTTTGTACATTTTTTGGCAATAAATCACCAATATGGTCAAGAATGTGGCTCTCATGGGGTCCAAGTCTTAAATTTTGATTACTGGAATTTTAAAAGATTGAGAACTTTTTCTGGTACCCTGAGGACTGAAATTTGTTTTTTTCCTTTATTGTAGCACTGCTTGCTTGGTGGGCATCACGGGAGTCTTGGCTCCCCTTCTTGAGGAGAATGTATTTCGTGGGTTTTTTATGGTGTCCCTGACTAAGTGGTATTACTTCTCTGACATTTTGTTATCCTGTTTATTTGCAAGTGTTTTATCATATGAATCCTGGTCTTACATTAGATTGTATGTTGTAATCCATGAATTAGTTATCCTTTCTCTGCATGCTTGTGTGATATTTGATGGCACAGTATTCCTAAAACCTTTTTATTCTCTTAATCCAACCAAATTCCTGAGATATTTTGATTAGCTATATGAAGCAATTTCTAGAAATCAGTTTATAACTGAAATCTTTGAGAGGACAGGAAATGCTGAAATTGCTTTTGGTAATCAATCTACTGACAGACAAAACATAATTTGTAGAAACATGATTTATGTAGAGAAAATTGTGCTAAATGGATTAAGGTTCTGTCCGTTATCAAACAATGTGGTTTGGATACGGGATTCCATTAATGAGGATGATTAAGAGAAATGGCAATACGACTGAAGAAGGGTGGATAAACCGATAAAGTGACAAATTAAATGGCAATACAACTATTTGTCTTGTAAGATATTGTAAGAAGGTTAAGCTAGCTTGCAATTGTTGTTTTTGATGAATGATTTGTACTCTCATGTTTCCTTCAATCCTTGCTGCAGGGTTCCTACACCAATAGCTGTCATTATCAGTGCTGCCGTCTTTGCACTTGCACATCTCATTCCAGGAGAGTTTCCTCAGTTGTTTGTGCTGGGTAACATTTTACACCATGTACTTATTTCCCATTTCCCTGGTTTCAGTTGTTTGATCAACTGAAACTTCAACAGTATTTGTAAATTTAAAAATATATTGCTTTTCAGTAGATGTGAAAGTTTCGTGCTTTTGTTGATGAAACTAACAGAACGTTTGGATCAATGTAGGGACTGCAATGGGATTTTCATATGCTCAAACTAGGAACCTCCTAACCCCCATCACAATTCACGCTTTTTGGAACTCGGGAGTAATTTTGCTTCTAACCTTTCTTCAGGTAAACAATTTACATAAACTTATAATCTTCCCCCCATCACAAGCATATGCTTGCTTTTATAATATCAATGATATTGAAATAGGCGCATGTAATTATATAATTTTCTTGACCAGTAACACAAAATTTCCCCCCTGTTTTGCGGTGCATGTAGCTTCAAGGATACGATCTCAAGGAACTGTTGCAGGCAACCTCATAGGGTTCAAGTTTCTATCTTTATTGATGCAACGGAGCTTTCGCATAGCTTGTTTTCTCAGATTGTGAATTGTGTGAAGTTGTTTAGCGAATTCTTAGCAGTGACGATGAAGAGCGAAAGTTGATGTATTGGTATTTTGTAACAGGTAATGGTATACTTACAATATGGCATACCACATGATTCTTATACAATTTACAAGGTGAAAACAAAATAGAATGATAAATACCACTTGAATAATAATGTCACGTTATATGCCATGGGGGTTAGGGTTTTGGAGTTGGGTTATATTAGGCCGTGAAAGAATAAAATATTTTAATTTTGTGGTGGGTCATCATATGGTCATGGCCAGCCCCCATTGGGTCTCGAGGAATAGATTGTGATATGTCACATCACTTGCGAAGAATATTGAGATGAGTTTATAAGTAATGAATTTTTTTTTATATAATAAGAAGCATTTTGGGTGGGATTAAGCAAGATGGATATTGTTTTAAGTTCAATCGCCATGTTTCATTGTCTTGCCCTCCAATGCCCAGAAGTTTTTTGTTTTTGTTTTTTGAAATCGTTGAAAATCTCATCGTCAAATCATTTTTTCCGGACATTAGGTAAAATTTCCGATTGTTTTCGACTCTTACAATAAACACGCTTTCTGGATTCGAATTCAGGACTTCAATATGAGATCCTAAGTTTTACACCAACAACACTCATTGATTTGAAACTCAACTATAATGAAAATAAATAAATAAATTTATAAATTTCATATAAGAAACTGTGAATAGAAATAAATCTTGAAATTAAATATCAAATATAAAAAGGTAACTAAACAGTAAAAATCGTGACAGAAATATAGATGAGAGAGTATTGGTTTCTCTTCTTTGGGAATCAGTCGGTCTGTCGGTCAGTACAAGTTCAATATATAAAATATCAAAATGTTTTATTTTTTTAGAGCAATGATATTATGTAAAAGGATGATAAAAGGGTGATAAAAACTGTAAAATTATATAGTTTTGAATTAGTTTGTTTTTTGAATTTTTTCTTATCCAAAATTACGTAATTTTAGAAATTGTTTTGTCACCCTTTTATATACTTATCATTTTTTTGCCCCTTTAAAGAAATAAGTAATGGACATAATTTCACAACTTAAGGAGTTGGCACGATTAGATTCTGTTCGGTACAATTATAAATAATTTTATAATTATAATTATTCAATTTTTTTAATTAACCGTTCGTTTTAAAAATATATATATAATTATTTTAAATTGTCGGTTCAGTTAGACTTTTTCAGCTTTTGTAAACAATAACAATAAAAATTAAAAATATTAATTGAATCTTACGTTTATTCAAATTTTTTATACTAACTCTTATACTCATCACAATTATACCAATATAAACATTTCATGAAATACATTTATCATTTAAATAAGAAACATAACTAAAACAAAAGAAATAAAAATATTTCATGAAGTTAATCATCACTAAACATCAAACAAATTTAACAAAAAATATGATTAGACTTAAGAAAATTAATAAAATCAAATTATTCAATTAATTCGGTTTGATTCGTTTTTTTAGTTAAAAATTGAAATTGATTCGACTCAGTTCGATTTTTAGTTAAAAAATCAAATAATTTTTTTTAAATAAAAAAATTATTCGTTCGATTTTTTTGATTTTATTCGATTTTTCAATTTCAGTATTTTTTTTGTCCACCCCTACACAATTTCATTTGACACAATTCGAATACAATATTGATCTACGAATATTTTAAATTGTTATTCTTTCCAATGCCCAGTTAGGTTTTGATTTAATATTTTTACTTAGTGTGAGTATATGAGAGGATTTAAATTTCAAAGTGACCAACAACACATAATATAAAATATATAATATAGGTAAATGTGTGAGTAGTACTCCAATACCCACAAAAGTCAAAATTGAATGCAATAGTTTGGTTAGCACAAACCTACCAATTAATTGATGCTTAATATGTGTTTAAAGTAAAGATTGAAATCGTTGGAAACCCCACCGCTAAATCACCCCTTTCGGGCTTAAGCGGAGCCGGTAAAACCCCCGGTTGTTTCAAGCTCTTACAAAAATCGCATTTCCTGTATTCGAACTCAGGATCTCAAGGTGAGATTATGAGTTATACACCACCAAACCACACCACGTCATTTGAACAACACGAGAATAGTACTAAAATTTGAAGAAAATCTAAAAATAAACATTAGTTCATAGTGAAACAAAATTAGCTTGTCCCAATAAACAATTAGATACTAAGATTTGAAATCATAAATAGTTATTTCAATCTCATTTATTTGAATGGAGACAAGTTTATATTAGTACATTTGTATTTTTTTTCCCTATCCAAATAGATGGAATTCACAAATGAAAGATGTTTAGAATATTAACTATGAAATTGTGAGAGTCTAGCTATTTGAAACGATAAAATATAGTTGTCTAATGAGATAAATCTTAAGAATAGCCTGTGCCCTTTTCCTAATAGAGACATGAGTGACATGGTATCACCAATAAATTTGTAAAAGACATATATGATTTAATATCAAATTTTTAATTATTTTTTAATATTTTAACACATGTGACAATGAATTATTGGTTTGTTACACGAATGACGTGATACCTCCGTTGTATTATACTATTTTCTCCGTCCAATTAGATGGGATTCACAAATAAAATTATACCGTTAATTTATGAAATTGAAGGAATCAATTATTTGCAAATAAGAATTTTTTTTAAAGTCTTGTATCTTTTTTCCCTACAATATATGATCCATCCATATTTTAAATACCAATATAATTTGGCATGATATTACATTTTAACAATGAATATATTGTTAGCATAAAAAAATAAGACAATGGGAAAAAAAATTGTATCATCACAAATTAAACTAAGAGATCTTGCCCTGATTAACGAGTCAAGGTCGCGGAAAAAGGTCATGTCATGTTAAATTTTATTTATATATATTGTTTGGTGAGCTTTTAAGTTAAATTATATTTTCACTGCAATATTTATAAGTTAATTTATACCGTCAATCAATACTGATCTCTACCAAATGATATCTTAGTATATTTAATTTTCATTTTTTTTTTTAGATTTAACGTTGCATTAGAATTTTTATGATTTAGTTCGCTAAAATTTATTATTTATTAATATTTACCATCTAAAATTTTATCTCTAGCTCCTCCCTGAAACAAATCATGCTGGTTTCGGTGGTTGGCAAATTGGTTTGGTTAATAAATTAATTTATTATTGAACTCTTAATTAATTAATTAATAAGTGAACTAGGAATTGATATTACATAGAAATTATGAATGTGGGGGTTTAATGTTTCACAAAGAAAGAGGTATAGAAGCTTCGGTCTAAGAGTTTTGACTCTTTCTTTTTTTTTTTTTTCAAAAGAAAATGGTTTGCGTACGGATGCATGCATGGGAAGCAAAACCCTAGGTCAATGAAGTGATGAATTGAAGAGACAAAAATGGTTCAAAACGAGGGCTAGATTTTGGGGAGTTTCACTGAATTTGTAGTTCCAAGTTTGGCATTTGAC
>SKCR01006094.1:0-54038 GCA_019454045.1 Zanthoxylum bungeanum | reverse complement strand
GTATTTGGCTATAGATCAGAAGCATTGGGAGGTATGATGGAGGTATGATGTACAGGCAGGATGAGACAGGCCGGGTAGAACATGCAGTTTATTATCTGAGTAAGAAGCTGCTTCCGTATGAGGCTCGGTATCAGGAAGTTGAGAAGATCTGTCTTGCAGTGGTATGGGCTTCCAGAAAGTTGCGACATTACTTCCAGTCTTACAAGATCCAGGTGGTGGCAAGGAGAATCCTTTGAAATATCTTCATTCAGTGCCTTCACTAGGGGAAAACTGGGCCGATGGTTGGTATTGTTGACAGAGTTTGACATTGAGTATATCACCTCCAAAGTGATCAAGGGACGAGCAGTAGTAGCAGAGTTTCTGGCATTGCAACCTGTTGAGGGGGATCAGTATAAGTTTGAGTTTCCAGATGAAGAGATCCAGGCAATAACAGTTCAGAGATGGAAGATGTATTTCGACGGGGCAGTGAATTACAAGGGAGCCGGAATCGGGATCGTGATAGTAACCCCCGAGGGAGAGACTCTACCTTTGGCTAAGAGGCTGACCTTCAGAGTGACTAATAACATGGCTGAGTATGAAGCATGTGCTTTTGGCCTGGCAGCATTGATAGCCTTGAAGGCCGAGAGTGTGGAAATCTACGGAGATTCTATGTTGGTGGTCCAGCAGATGCGAGGGGAATGGGAATTGAAGGAAGAACGGTTGAGGCCTTATCTTTTTCACCTCAGAAAATTGCACAGGCCACATTCATCCCCGAGTGTAAGTTTCAGCACCTACGGGGGAAGAGAATCAGATGGCAGACGCATTGGCTACACTTGCAGCAACTTGGGAAAATCCAGAGAAGTTAGTGATGAGACCATTGATACTGACAACAGCAAGTAAACCTACTTATGAGATAGAAAGAATTCGGGAGTTGAGGTTGACGACGGTAACCTTGGTATTATGACATTCAGAGGTATCTGGAACATGGTGAATTCCCGGAGGGGGCAGGCAGAAGAAGAAAAGACAGAATAGCCATTCAGAAGTTGGCTTCCCAGTATGTGACTTTGAGAGGGGAACTGTACAAAAGGCAAGCAAACGGCATTCAGTTGAAATGTTTGAGAAAAGAAGAAGCTCAGAAAGTGATGGAAGAGGTACATGCCGGGGTATGTGGCCCGCACATGAATGGGTGAACTTGTCCCGCAAGATAGTGAGACAGGGGTTTTATTGGTCAACCATGGAGACAGACTGCGCGAAGATGGTAAAGCACTGTCATGACTGTCAAGCACATGGTAATCTGAATCACTTACCGCACACAGAATTGCACGGGCTGTCAGAGCCATGGCCGTTCTCAGCATGGGGGATTGACATGATCGGGGAAATTCGACCGAATGCATCTAATGGGCATCGCTTCATAGTAGTAGCAGTGGATTACTTCTCAAAGTGGGTGGAAGCCGAATCCTTCCGTAATGTTACAGCGAAGCAGATGGCAAAGTTCATAGCTCGGAACCTCATTTGTCGGTATGGTATGCCGCATCATGTAGTGACAGACAACGGGGTCCAGTTTCAAGGAGAGACGAATGCAATGTTACAGAGGCACGGGATAGGCCACCACAAGTCATCACCGTACAGGCCGCAGGCAAATGGGGCAGTTGAGGCAGCCAACAAGACTATAAAGACAATTTTAGCCAAGATGACAGAAAATTGTAGAGATTGGGCCGAGAAATTACCGTATGCTTTGTGGGGGTACAGAACATCAGTAAGAACGGCAACGGGTGCAACACCTTACTCCTTGGTCTACGGAATGGAAGCAGTATTGCCAGTAGAAGTGGAAATACAGTCCCTGAGGGTATTAGCAGAGGCAGAACTACCGGAACAGGAATGGGCCGCACAGAGATTTGATCAGTTGGTACTGTTGGATGAGAAGAGAACGAAGTCTTTGTATCACATGCAGTTGTATCAGAAGAGACTAGCCCGGGCATTCAACAAGAAAGTACGTCCCACAAAGATCAGAAAGGGTGATTTGGTACTTAAGCAGTCGAGGCCGTCGACGACAGATCCAAGAGGGAAATTCAGGCCTAACTGGGAAGGACCTTACATCGTTCAGAAAGTCTTGGGAAATGGAGCAGTGAAGCTATCAGACTTGGAAGGAAATGAATTCACAGAACCAATCAATGTGACAGGTTGAAGTTGTACTTTGCTTGAGAAGACTTGGTCGCCAGCGGAAGACCTAACCCAACGAGTAAGAAAACTCCTGCATACATGCATACACGTAACCTATATTGCATATTTTTGTTTGTCTGTTCTGTGTGTAAACAGGTGTTGAAGACGCAAAAGGGCGAGCAATAAGCCAATCAGAGATGGTAAAGGCACAGCATTTGATATGGGCAGAGTAATCTGAAGATTGAGGTCCAATGAAGTTAAGTTCCGGGTATGGGTCTCGGAGGGCGAAGCCCATATCGGCTGAGGAGCGAGGTTCCACATTGTACCAGCTTGGGGGCGAGGCCCATATCGACTGGGGAGCGAGGCTCCACATCACATCATGTCAGCTTGGGGGCGAAGCCCATATCGGCTGAGGAGCGAAGCTCCACATCATCATTTTCGGGATGCGTCCCAGGGTCGAGGCCCACATTTTGTCAGCGGTATTGGGATGCGTCCCAGGGTCGAGGGCCCCGTTGTCGGTTGCAGCTATTGGGATGCGTCCCAGGATCGAGGTCCACTGCATCATCATTTTCGGGATGCGTCCCGGGGTCGAGGCCCACATTTTGTCAGCGGTATTGGGATGCGTCCCAGGGTCGAGGCCCCCGTTGTCGGTTGCAGTATTGGGATGCGTCCCAGGTTCGAGGCCCACATCATCAGCAGCATCGAGATGCGTCTCAGGATCGAGGTCCACTGCAGTATCAGCTCAGCTCGAGACAGCTAGCTAGCCAGGTAAGTAAAATGCATTGCATAACTTTGATAGGATTGTTCAAAGTCACACACTGCACAAGTCCCATCAAAGTGGGGGCGACTGTAGGCATTGCATTTTCGCATGTGAAACCCGATGAGGAGTCTTATTGGAGACAACTACCTTTTGAGTCACGGATGCCGCGGGAAACGGATATCGGAAGGGGAAATTCAGAATAAGCAAGCTCACTGTCTTCGTTGGTGCTGCGTTCGTTACTTCGTTCGAACGGGAAACAGATTGCGGGCGTTCGTGTAGCGTTCGAGGGAGCGTTCGAACGGTGTCGGTAATTCTGGTTTTGCTGCTAGCCTCACACCCAGCCCATTTAGCTCCCCAAAGCCCATAAAACACATCCCAAATTAAATAATTAAATATTAAATTAAATATTAAACATTAAATAAAATATTTAAACCAGTTACCAATTAAAATAAACAATTACCAACTTAAACTAAAATCATACCTAAATTAAACAAATCACATACTAAATCAAAATACAATCATACCAAATTAAAATCAATCATAACCAATAAAGCCAATCATATATTGACTTCCTAATCTAATAAGATACTTACCAATATAAAATATTTGTATTCCTAAACCAACACAAATTAAATATTACAACTTCCTAAAGTAAAATATTTTGTCCCCCCCTCAATCCTTTGATTTCCTTGTTTAAAACTAAATCATATCCTAATTTAATGCACAAATCCCTTCCCTTGTAAACCCTAGCCATTCTCTATATAAACAACCCCTAACCTAAGCCTTTGTCTCCTTGACATAGAATTCATACCCAAACTCTCTCAAAATCTCTCTAGACTCTCTCTACACACAAAAAGAAAACAAGACCAAACAAGCAAAAAAGAGAAAACACTTCACACATACACAAGCAAGAAAACAAAGAAACCACCACAAGCCACCTCCCCCTGTAGCCGAAACAGCCATCTATACAGCAGCCCCCCACCACCGAAAATTACTACAAAAAAACCACATCCTAAAACACGCCTAAACAACCTCCTAAATCACCTTAACAGCAGCCCAAACCTTTACAAAAAAACAGTAACATAAAACTACATAGACAATCCTAAAAATAATCACTTTTAATTGAACTAAGAACCCACACAACTTGGAATATTTCTTTGAAAACGTTGAAACAGGTAGCCCGTGCAGTGAGCAGCAAAACAGGAGCAAAACAGGAGCCGAATAGGAGCAGAACGGAGTTCGAACAATAAGCAAAGCAGCGAAGCAGTGAGCTAGGACGTTGAACCAGCGGACCAGAAAAGTTGCGGAGCCTTACCCCCCTTTTGATCTTCGTGGAACGTGAGTCCGAGAGACGACTTAAAAGGTTAGACCTGAGGGTATCTTTCACACTTATTCTCACTTTACTTTTGGTCATTTATTTTGATTATATTTTCTGTATTTGTGGTATTTGTTGTGTGTATGAGTATGTTGTGGGTATGGATTGATGAGAGATGTGTCAACTCTCGCGGTATATCGGATGGAAACCCGGACATAAATTTCATAGCCGATTCCGAATGGACGGTAATATGATCTGTACTCGGGCCACAATTCCACGTACCGCTTGGGTAAACGGCACCATCTTTCTTTTGTTATATTGCTCTGTTTATTCAGTTTGCTTACTTGAGTTCAATATGTTGTTTATTTTTGTATGATTCAACCAAGCGCATGGGCTTAGTGAGTTAGTCCAAAGGTCCTCCATTTGTGAGACAAAGAGCCGAAAAGGCCACCTTCGTGACACTACTTCGCCGCGCCGGTTGATGTATGTTCGGTTGGACGCAAGATACGTTCAATCGAGCATACTTAGTTTGATATTATTATCTTTATTTTCGTATGCATAAGTCGATCGAGCGCATGGGCTAAGTAAGTGTGTTGTGAGATCCCCTAGGGAGGGGCTAAAAGCCCTTTACCACGATGCTTTGCCGCGCCGGTTGACGTGTGTTCGGATTGGATGTAAGATGTGTTCAATCGGGCATACTTGGTTGATATGATTGGTTCTATTCTTGCATGTGTGATATGACGCGCATGGGCTTAGCATGTTGGTCTAAAGGTCCTCTCTTTGAGAGATCAAGAGCCCCAAAAGGGTCACCTTTACGGCAGTGCTTCGCCGCGCCCTTTTATTTTCTGTTTATGTATTGCATCAGGTCCGTGTCCGTTCGAACGCGTTCACGAACGCAACTCGAACGCGTATGTGTTTTTGCCTTATTATGTGTCAGGTCTCGTATCCGTTCGAACGCGTTAACAAACGCCATACGAACGTGAGCTTTCTGTCTCATCTCCGTTCGAACGCGTTTACGAACGCTACTCGAACGTGAACATTCTGTCTCGTCTCCGTTCGAACGCGTATACGAACGCTACTCGAACGTGAGTATTCTGTTTCATTTCCGTTCGAACGCGTTACGAACGCTACTCGAACGTGAGCATTCTGTTTCATTTTCGTTCGAACGCGTTTACGAACGCTACACGAACGCACACACACTGAACTGAGTCTGTCTTATTTATTCATGCATGATTGCCTGTTAGTTGATCTTTCTTATGCAAATGTGTCACAATTCATATGCTTGTGTCATGATAACATTTGAGTATCATTTCTTGCGGTATATCGGATGGAAACCCAGACGTAAATTCTGTAGCCGATTCCGAATGGACGGTAGTGCGGTCTGTACTTGGGCTACAATTCCACGTACCACTTGAAAGGTGCCCATATGTGTGCTTGTATGCTTATCATGTGTGCTTGTGTGGTCATATGTGTGCTTGTGTTTTTCCCGAATGTGATATGTAAGTAAAGTTGTATGTTAGTTGCTATCTTGATATATGTTAAGCATGCAAATTTAAATGCAAGATATGTGTGAAATACATGTATATTTAGGCGCATATTTTATTATAAATGTGAATTTAGAAGCATGATACCCTTAGGAATAAGTGTTACTTCAGCTTGTTTAAATTATTATAAAATCCTTTCATTACAAATGACATGAGTAAGGGACCATTCCGAACCCAACGGTTTGAGGTCTTCCCTTGCGAGGGGTGAGTGCGGCCTTAAATCTTTGTCCCGGTTCACACCGGGTGGCGACTCCATGTTATGTGATCCTTCCCAACTAGGCCGCGAGCCTAGGAACGGCGTCGCTCAGCTTCTGTGTCCCACACCGGGCCTGGGCTTTGACAAGCCCGGCCCGAGCCCGGCCAAAAAAAAAAAGTCCGTGCCCGGGAGTTTTCGGGCCGGCCCGACTCGAGCCGGGCCCGGGCTATTTTTGGGCCCGAAATTTTGAAAAAAAAAAATTAAAAAAATTAAAAAAATATATAAATATAAAATACATTTACACTATATACAAAGAAAATTTATAAATAAATCACAAGTTTCATTGATAAATTAACAATTTAAATGCTAAAAACAAATAAAAATGATACAAACATATTAAAAAATATATATATTTATGTTTTTTTATTTTTTATTTTTATTTTGGCCCGGCCCGGGCTTTTTCCACCCGGGCTGGGCCAAAGCCCGGCCGGGCTGGGCCAAAGCCCCGCCGGGCCGGGCTTCAGGCTTTTCTGCCACCCCTACGTGGCACGTTGACTCGGTTGACCTGCTGACGTGGATGATGACATGGCATGACGCGTAGGATGAGTTGACTCGTTGACCGGATGACGTGGATGATGACGTGGCGACACGTAGGATGACACGCGGCACACGTGGCGATGGCGATTGTCGGCACCGTAGGATGATGACACGTGTCACGATGCACGTTAGCATATCGGCTGTGATGGTGACACGTGGCACGGTGCATGTTAGCAAAGTCAAACTTTCAGATTCTGACACGTGTCCACCGGCGCACGTTAGGCGTCGCGACGCTGAAATGACCAAATTGCCTTTTTTGTCCGATTTTCACTGTTTTGGCCCAAAATCACCTCCAGAGTGCTTAGAAACTTTATTTATCTACAAAATAACACAAAACACATCAAAATATTCACAAAACTCAAGAAATTATACAAAATATTAGGTTAAATGAGTGGGATATAGTGATAGATTTACCACTCATCAATTTTCCAACATCTTTGATCCATGTAGCGAGTTTTAGGTCAGTGACTCCCAAACCAGTTGGTTTTAGGGCACTAGGTGTTAAAACACCCCTACGGACTTAATAAATTGGATCTCTGACGTTTTTTTTCACTTTTTTTTCACTTCTTTTTCTTTTTTTTTTTTTTTTACATCATTGTCATTTATAGATGCTTCCTCTAATTAAACTAGAGCACTGAATATTACAAACTTTTCCATTACAACTCATGTCCGTATGTTACTATGCATATTGATAATACCTGCCAACTGAGCATATGAAGATTCATTTTAGTCAGTTTTATGGAGAATTTACAAATTAAATAATTCAAAAGGAAATAAACAAAAACTAACTTATTTCGAAAATGGGTTGAAATACTTATCAGGAGTGGGAACTCCTTACACATCTATCTCTTACCAATTTCACATTTTTAGTCAAAATAAAAACACAAAAACGCAAAATATTTTTGAAAATTTTGAAAATTTTTCAATTTTTTTGTATTTTTCGAAAAACATTTAGGACTAAAAATCTAATAAAAATAAGACAAAATAAACAGGATATTAATCAACTATTCCCTCCCTCAAACCTAAATGAGACATTGTCCTCAATGTCTTAAACAGTAGAAGAAGAGTTTAGAAGATCATATATAGTTAGCTGAAATGCTACATCTAGAAAGGAATTTACAAGTTAAGATCCAGATTTATCCGACGCTTCTTACCATGATCATCCTCGGACCATTTTATCTTGGAGAGGATAGGGTCAATTTTTGGTTCAAATGCTAAGATTTGGTCAATTAGATCCGGCGCAGTTCTGGCAGTAAAGATGAGTTCTTTCATAGGTTTTGTCACAAACCCATTTCTCCGGGCATCATCAAGAACACATAAAGAAAATCATAAAATCCCTCAACGTTAAACAGCCCAATAGGTTTCTGGTGTATGTTCAAGTTCGCCCAAGATAGCACTATAAATATTTCCTCCAATGTGCCCAAGCCACCTGGCAAAGCAATAAAGTATCAGCATGATTAATCATTTCCACCAGTCGTTCGGACATTCCCGGTACGATCAGTTCCTCTCCGTTTGATGGACCAATAAGATTTTTCTCTGCCAAAGGTTTTGGGATGATTCTCAGAACTGGACTGCATCCTTCCTGAACGGCTTTTGAAACAATCCCCATTAGTCCAAGATTGCCTCTGCCGTATACTAAGTGCATATTCTTTTCAGCTAAGACTCGACCCAATTCATGTGCTGCTTCTATGTATTATGGTTTAACACCAACACTAGTACCACAAAACACACAATTGTTCTCAACTCGTCTTCTTAAAGTGGCTTCCATTTTATGTATTTCTTTCTCAAATCTGGATACTTTCCAGAGTGCAATGACGAGCTGAATTTATAGTACCTGAAAAGGGTGAGTAATAATAGCTCTAGTATCTTCCAAAGGACGATATTAGCTAAACAACAAAAGAAATCATGAAAGGTCAAAAAAATCTAGATCATAGCGACGAAAATAAAAGAAAATAACAAAAGAAAATCAAATCAAAGCAATTATTAAAGCAACAGAATTGTGTACGCAATACGCCACTCGTCTGGTATATAAATCCATTAGGATGCGTAATCCATTCCTTACTCAGCCACCACTAATGAATTAGCTCTCATCTTTGTGATTACCAAACATCATTCCTCCTTAAATGCTCCGTTTATGCCTTTCCCTATAAAAATAACACACAAAATTAAAAACTCTACAACATGTATACACAAAATATGAAAATAGAAATTACAACAAATTGTATGGGTTGCCTCCCTACTAGCACTAAATTTTTCGTCTTCAGCCAGACGTGACTGAAATCTATTTGTCATGAGGTTTCGGCATCGTTTTGGATGTCCGATTAAAGACAATCCTATGAGCGTTGCTTTTGAAAGGTCTCTTCCAATGGTAAGGTGGCAAAAAGAGTTTTATCCCATTCAATGCTTGTGCCACCTTTTTATTCTTTGTCGCTCTAGTGATTCCTGAAAAGAAAGAAAGAAAATCATGAGGTCTCGTATGGTGCTTGGCTTGGAATTGGAGTTCCATTCTGTCAAGCTTCTAGGTGATGTCTTTGATTTGTACTCCCCAAAACAGTGATGTTTCTCTTGAATGCACTGGATCTTCAATAAGGTCAGACATTTGCTCATCTATTTGCTCTGCTTCTTGCTTCACATTTTCTTCACAGATGTATTCTAGGATTTCTGCGTTCAGCTCTTCATCTGTCATCTGTGAAATGCATGCTCCATAAGTGTCAACCTTTGGTTGTTGATACTGCTGAGCCTCCTTATCTGTTGAAGTGTCATTGTGAAATGATTGGTACTCGAAGGCTTTATCAGTGTCATCTGAAAATGGTTCTTGAGGTATGTAGCTCTGGTTTTCTGTTAATTGTCTCATTTGATCTGTCATCCTCTGAATGGATGTTGATTGTCTCTGAATACTTTCAAGTTGATTCTGATATGTTTCAAGCATTGTATCCAAATTTTCGTCTTGTTTCTTGAACAAATCTTTGAGCATGTCAACCAATTGTTCTTCCTCTAATGGTTCTGGTTCTTGATGAAGATCATAGGTAGATGGTGGATAAGAAGGAAAATGCGGTTCTGTGAAATATGATGGCTCTTCATACCATGAAGGATTTTGATAGCTCTGCCACCCTGGATGGTAGTTGTACTTGCAATAATCTCTAGGGTCGTTACTGTTACATATGTCACATCTCCTCATTGCGTTCTGTTGAGCGAATGTAGTATTGCTTGGTTCTGACATCCAGTGATAGTCATTGGGTTGTACAACAGGCCCCAGAAAACTGGACTGTTGCTCCCAGATGTGGGGTGTATCTTCTTGTAAGGCTCTCTTTCAATCTCCCAGTAGTGTTCCATTGTTCAACCACCTGAAAATAAAAGAAATAAATAAAAATTATAGATAAAATAAAGAAAATTAGATACCTTCAAAATTAATAACTCAAGAAATATAAGTCCCCGGCAACGACGCCAAAAACTTGACCGGTGCATTCACACGCGTATAACGCAAGTGCACGTATCGTTCAAGTAGTATAAAAATATCGATCCCACGAGGACTTAATTCCTATTATTGTTTTTAATTATTGATACTATTTATTTACATGTATCACCCGACTGGTAAGGTTTTTTGTTAACATATTGTTGGTTCACTAGTTCTAGGAATCCCATTCGACTCTCCAACTGCTGGTAAAGTCCTAAGTGGTATAGCCTCTGTAGGAACCTCTTGAGATAACCCTGCTACCGTTATTAATCTAGCTTCGATGAGGTCCTCATACAACCAATCCCTATATGATTATTTCCCACTCGACTCACTAGAGGATGGTTAAGCAAATCTATCGATTTCAGCACCTAAACTACCTAAGGATTCTTCACTCAACATACTCCAAACGACAAGCATACGAACATAAGATTTCATAAAAATATATTCCCTAAAGATCAGGCTCTACTTTAATCCTCAAACATAATTTCGATGATAATTCTATGATTCTAAAGATCAAATAGCCTATATTGATTAAGAACGGCTTGAATCTACACAATGAATATTTAAAAATATTGAAGACCACGAGATGAGTTTTTGAAGAAAACCTTGAAAGCTTGAAACTCCTCCCAACTTGATGAATGAAGTGAGTTTTTGTGAATGAGGTAAATGAGCAATCAAAGTTCCTTTTTATACCATCCTTCTTGGCGCCTCAAATTCCCGCAAAAAATACCTTGTAACTTATGCTAGGGTTGCATTAAATGAATGAAGAAAAGTCTAGAAGCGATCATGGCCCAATATGGAAATGGGAAATCTTTTAATAATGTCGACTGAAGGAAGCTATGGTAGAAAATTCCTCACGATAGGACTTATTACTAGTAACGGTGCCACTCGACACGACATCGGTCAAAGTTTTGACACAAAAGATAGTGTCACTCCATATGACATCGATGGAAAGCTTGGCACAAGAGGTGGTGCCACTCGACACAACATCGATAGAAGGCTTGGCATAATGTGTGTTACTCGACACAACAAATATCGTATGAATTAACTATTGAACCTTCATCTAGTTCAGTCGACCGATGACATCTTTAATAGACTCATGTCGAGTCAAATGAAGGCATGGATTTCTCTCATTCTAGAAGACTATATCGTATGAATTAAATCCTGAACTTTCATCTCGTTCAGTCGACCGGGGACATTCCTCATGGACTCATGTCGAGCCAAATGAAGACCTAGATTACTTTCACTTCATATGATAATGTCGTATGAATTAACTATTAAACCTTCATCTGGTTCAGTCAATCGGGGATATCCCACATGGACTCATTTCGAGTAAAATGAAGACCTGGATTACTTTCATTCCAGACGACAATGTCGTATGAATTAACTTTTGAACCTTCATCTGGTTCAGTCAACCGGGGACATCCCTCATGGACTCATGTCGAGTCAAATGAAGACCCTGATTGCTTTCATTCCAGATGAAATTTTTTTATGAATTAACTCATGAACCTTTATCTGGTTTAGTCGACCAGGGACATCCATCATGGACTCATATCGAGTCAAATGAAGACCTGAATTGCTTTCATATCAGACGACAATGTCTTGTGAATTAACTCTTGAACCTTCATCTGGTTCAGTCGACCAGGGACATCCCCCATGGACTCATGTCGAGTCAAATGAAGACTTGGATTGATTTTATTCCAAACGAAAATGGCGTATGAATTAACTCTTGAACCTTCATCTGGTTCAGTCGATCGGGGACTGGACATCATTCATGGACTCATGTCGAGTCAAATGAAGACATGGATTTCTCTCGATCTAGACGACAATGTCGTATGAATTAACTCATGAACTTTCATCTGGTTCAGTCGACCGAGGACATCCCCTATGGACTCATGTCGAGTCAATTGAAGACCTGGATTACTATCATTCCAAACGACAATGTCGTATGAATTTACTCATGAACCTTCATCAGGTTTAATCGACATGGAACATCCCCTAGAGACTCATGTCGAGTCAAGTCGAATACTTGGATTACTTAACATCCAAATGATTCATGTCGTATGAAGTATACCCTGAATCTCCATCTAGTTCAGTCGGCTGGGGACATTCCCCATGGCTCATGTCAAGTCTAGTTCATAAACATGGACTGTATTTTAACCAGAATTAACACTAAAAAATGCACAGCTCTTCTGTTCTAACGTGTGAACCATCCATTAACCCAAACGACGAAGGATAGTGCTTAGAACAATACATTCTTGACATGTACTCTTACATCCTGTTTCATATAAAATGCACTGAAATACTCTCGAAGTCAAAGATTTCTTGACTAAGAGAGTAAGAGACAAACTGTATGGGCCAAATTTGGACTAGGGGCATTTTTGACTTTCCGCTTCAAGACCTATATCAATGATAGCCCAATCCCTCCAAACAGTACCCAGAATAGACTTGGGCCAATGACACAATTACCTTCTCAGGCCCACACACAAAGAGTGGCCTACCAAACAAACCCTCAACTTATCAGTTACCCAAACCTAAAATGCCTAAATCAAGGTTAGTAACTCCCTCCACGTAGTTGTAACATCCTGCCTAAGCCAGGATGTTACCGGCAGGAGACAGGCTAATCCTGCTTCTATAAGCCTCTGATTCTGACGAAAATTTGGTATGACCTCTGCTAAAAATCATGAACCTGGACCCAAGTCCAACACCTCGAGACAACATGTCCTGCAATTCAAAACATATGCAACCACCAACTAGGCCTCATGACAGAACTCAATGAACAAATGTAAATCACTTGGCCTCCGGTCAGAACTCAAAATAATACTATGCATCTACAAATACAATATAAGTACAAATACAAGGGGTCGTGAGGACCCATAACTTGACCCAGGACTTAGAGACTCTCTTGACTGCAATTGGGGCGATCCACTGTCTTCAAAATCTTCAGTAAATATTGATGGCTCAGTATGTCTGCTACTGACCTGCAAAACTAACAAGCTATTGTGGTGTGAGTCATAAGACTCAGTAAGTAATCATGCATGCAATCCAATAATAAAACTTCCAATATTATATAAGAATCTTAACTTATATCATTGCTTTAATCCATTTGGAAAAGAAAACCACAGTTTGATAAGTTAATTATCTTTCTTTACTTATAACTTGTATACAAAACTTCTATCATGAAATATTACTAATGTCTGATCTCAACTTCCAGTATGTTTTTACTTATGCCCATTCTGTTTTATTTATTATCTTTACAAAATCCTTATTTATTAATCTTAGTTTTGAAATTTCCTAACCTCTTTAACACTCACATTAACTTACCATTCGTTCACACTCCACATCTTCATCATATAATCGTTTAAAAACTAATCATAGCATAAAAATAAATTCAAATTTTTACATGTTACTTATGAACATGGCATATCTCGTACTTACGCATTCCATCATACATGCAAAGCCAAATGTATACTTTCGATACTACTTACCCTGTTTCTGCATTCATGCATCATATTCACATAATATATATTTATAGCATAATCACAAATTCGTTATGTACTTAAGTCACTTATTCACTTACATATGTTACAAATAATATATTTTCATGCAACAACTTGATCATGTATCTCAAACATCCATAATATACACATCAAGTTTTATATTCTCATCTATTGTGTCAAATCTCATCACGTTCTGCTACGCTACTCTGATATCTTTCTACTTTCATTCTTTACTAATCTAATTCAAGCAATTAATACAACTTTCTTACTTTTACTTTCTTGAAATATCATCAAATCGGTATTATAAAATATCCTTTTATCAAACATTCATCACACTAGCATTAATTGTGTATAGATGTATATGTAGTCATGTTATCATGCACTAGTATTTATAAAAAGTTCTTCCAATGTAAACATACAACTTATACGTACATTCATCATCTATATATATAAATGTAATAATGCTATCATGTATAATATCAGCTATATGCATCTCAAATGGTTACTAGAATACGTGATTTATATGCATGACTTGTAAACTATATTCTATTTTAAAATGCCATGTTTTTAGAAAATACTTTTCTTGAAAATTATTTCTGAAAATTCTTTTCTGAAAACTCTGTTTGAAAGTCTCTTAATAAAACTTATCTTTCTGAAGACATGCTTTAAATCTCTGGTTTCTGGAAACTGTTTCTAAAATCTGTTTTCTGAAAACTGTTTACTAAAATCTGTCTTTTGAAAACTATGTATTGATGATCTGAAAATTGTGTACTAAAAAATATGAAAACTGAAAACCGCTCTACGTCCAAGAAAATGACTCAACTGGACGTGTCCAGGAACAACTCAATCGGGTCTCTGAAACTGATGACGCCCAGGAAAACAACTTAACTGGGCGTCTCTGAAGCTGGTAGTGCCCTACGTCCAGGAAAACGACTCAACTGAATGTAAAGCTCTATGTCCAGGAAAACGACTCAACTGGACACAGCCACTACTAGAGTCGAGGTACACGAACCTAAGCTGTCATCATGGCTCTACATGTGCACATGTCTCTGAATCCGTCAATTCCAACTGTATCAAGTTACATACTGCGGTGAGTTTTTACCTCATGCCCTAAAAATCATAAGGCTCATGCTTAAATCTCAAAACTGTAAGAAACTTTTTCTGAAATACATTTCTTCCAAAAGCATCTGAAACTTTTCTTTAAAACACTTTGAATTTCAAAAAAAAAACATTTTTAACTTTAACTCAGTTTCTGAAAATCATCACACACAAATATGGATATACTTTTCTTATACATTCATTTACCATAACCATACTTTATTATGTACTTATCTTATATTATAATAAATGTACATGTATTCATTCATGCATACTTATGACACGTTGAAATCATTCATATACATGCACACACACAATCAAAGTTATTCTACCATATCAAACTTCACACATATACAAACTCCAAATTCTCAGTTCTTAAACTTATTTAACCATTTCTCAACTATCAACAAGTGATCAAAGATCTCATTTACATAAATTCATGTGCATATATACTTTATGTTCATTTAAACATGCATCAAGATGCTTGTACACAAAACACTCCGTGCATACTTACCCGCTTTTTGTACTTATATGCTTACTTCCTTACAATTTATCAATCTTTAACTTTAATCTCATTTCCTACGGTGTAGTTTCTACAACCCCCAATCTCAAGTATCATTATATTTTATATATATACATACACACACACACACACACATACATACACATTCTGTTATATGGTTATACATATGTTTATAGCATTTCTTTATTATCTAAAATCAATCAGAACACATATCACAAGTATTCATCGCATGGATTACTTACCTAGCTAAGTTGACACTCATGATCCTGGTCCGATCTGTCAAAACAACAACAAAACACGGTCAGAACCGCTATTTGCGGAACTTTCTACTCATCTATAATAAACTTCCGGACCTTCCCGGAATACACTAGTCCTCTCCGATTCTACAGTTTAAACTTCATTACTCTAATACATCTTTATATACTATTCTAAACTAGCTAGATGGCTTAGATTCTCATTTTACGCGTTTACGGAAAATCTTACAGAAAAGTTTTCGCAAACACTGCGGAATGATCTTGAACCTTCCGAACTTATCCGGAATTACTCAATTACTCTCGCAATATCATATTTATGTCATAACTATAGTTACAGTCATCAACGCTCAGTCGAACGAGAAACTTGGTTTCATCGGAAACCCACTTTATCAACTGGATCGATCAAATCTAATCTGTTCTCACTCGAATTCTACGACAAGCACATATTTAACATACTAAAGCTAAAACATTTCAAATTAATATCACTAAGCTACTCTACGAAGCTACTAGAAATATTCGAATATTTAGCGGAAACTTAAAATTAACGAATTTTTACCGAGAGCTCTTACCAATTTCGAGGCCATATACGGACTCCAAACGATCCCACAAACGTGCTGGAATCAACGGAATTCCGATCGGAGCTACTGTTCACGTCGGGTTACTATTCACACGTGACTTTCTTCCTCGTTTTGCGTGATTTCAGGCACAAATAAGAGAAATCATCACCACCATCTCGTAGTACTCGTCGAGGGCTTCGATTTGGCGTGTGGCTTGGGCCGTGAAATGAAGCGACAAGCCGGAACCACGAAACCCATTTTCACGACGGTTCTCCATTTCCTGCGCCGATTCCGACGATCCCTGCATCAGCATTGGCCACTAGCAGATGCATCGTGGATGGACACTTCAGGTGCCGGTGGTCCGCCGACGTGAAGCTGGCCGGAGGCCACCGGCGAAGCTCCCTCTCCCTCTCTCTATCATGTGTCTCTCTTTTCTGTCTTCTTTTTTTTTTTTCATTTTCTGTATTTCTTTTTCTTTTCATTTTTGTAAAATGAATATAATAACTCAAAATATCACCATCAATAAATTATCAAATGCCATCACTTAGAAGGGTAATTTCAGAAATCATCGATTTTGAAGCTCTTCTGGCGTGATTATCAAAAAGTGTTCAACACGAAATTTGTTCGTCTCGGAAAAAAGAGTCTAATGGTTCAAAAATCAACTCAATCAAAGTTCGCGTAACTGATTTTTGAGACGATGCGTCTTCTAACGCGACAAATCTTTACTTTATATTATTCTAATCCATATAACATCGCTTGAACTCATATTCTTTATTATCACCCTGATACGAGACTATAACTTCAGTCCAGGAACATTCCAGAATTGTCCCGAAAATCTGGGATGTTACAATAGTTAGTCGTTTTAAACACCCAACTGACGAGTAATTAATGGAGGAATTAAAGCTGACCTCGAAGGAGTCTATAAAAGAAAAAGATAATTCACTATTCAAGGGCAGGTTTTTAAGCTCTCATACTTGAAACTCTTTAAGCTTTTTACCCTCTAAACACCGGCATTCGCCCTCACGGCAGTCAGCTGAAGTCAATGTAACATCAAGCCTTGCACTTCCATTATCTACAACTCGTCTTCTCCACTGAATTAAGTGTCGGAGAGCCTACGGCATCCACCACACCGATGGGCAGTACTCCCCGCTCATTCGACCTTTATTTTATAGGTTCGCTATTGCCTCGATTCTGCAGATTCTCGATTGTGGACCTCGGGCGAAAACTAGCATCCACAATATGCTATGTACGAGACCTGACATAAGTTTCGGCGTCAGTCTGACTAGCCGATATCAATCTGATCTAGGTAATGATCATTGGACAACCGTGAAATATATATTGAAATATCTTAAGGGTACTAAGGATAGTTTCTCATATATGGAGAATATGAGATACAAGTTAAGGGTTATATAGACTTCGTTTCGAGGGAGATTCAGAAGATAGAAAATCTACATTCGAATACATATTACCTTTAATGGCAGTGTGGTTAGTTGGCAATGTTCAAAGAAAGGCTGAACAACTGATTCCACCACTGAGGTAAAATTTATATTGGCTTTAGAGGCTGCTAAATAAGTTGTTTGGATTATAAATTTTATCACAGA
Source organism: Zanthoxylum bungeanum (assembly GCA_019454045.1). Taxonomy (NCBI): domain Eukaryota; kingdom Viridiplantae; phylum Streptophyta; class Magnoliopsida; order Sapindales; family Rutaceae; genus Zanthoxylum; species Zanthoxylum bungeanum. The sequence goes on along the minus strand of SKCR01006094.1, from coordinate 36,500 downwards.
ACTTGATATTGTGCCTAGTATTACAGATTCGATTCCACTATACTCTGATAATAGCAGGTTAAGGATCCGAGAGCGCATTCCAAGTCTTAACACGTGAAAAGAAAATATCACATGATTAGAGAGATTTTTGAACAAAAAGACATAGTGGTCTTGAAAATTCAAGGATTAGATAACATAGCAGACTCGGTTACTAAGGCCTTACCTAAGTTATTTGATAAACATGTGGAGAAGATGAGACTATGATACCATCCAGATTGACACTAGGCAAATGTGAGTTTCTTGGAGTTGGTGCTTGGAGCGCCAATCCGAATAATATTTTGTACATTATATTTTATTATTTATTAATAAAATAACTATATTTTCATTTCAAACCTTATTAATGGTAATGTCATTATGCATATTAGATTGATATATAAATATGCTAAGATTGACATCTACTTTAGAATAGTCATATAGTAATACTCGACACTGGGTAGTCCGACATTGGGATAATATTACTGTTATAAACTATTCTTAAAGTAAATATTCATAGTCATTGGTTTTGGAAATATAGTTAAATTCTTATAACCTAGAAGACTAAAACATGCCGTATATAGAAATTGGAGTTCCAATGGTTTAACCCAATGTACCATGAGCTTTGGAAGTGTTGGACAATTATGACCTATAGCGTCACTGTTTGTACAGATCATGGTGTTGTTGTACAAATTAACTATGTGACAAGGAGATTGCACTCTTATCATTTATGATTAGATCACCTAGATGTATAACTGATAAGAGGTCCTTATGATTAGTTCCTGGATTGAGATGATATGAGACAGCATCAGTCCTCGAATGATTAATCATTAGATATCCATAGTCAGAGTATTATCGAGATTGGACATCGATAATGTGTAAAAGACTAGTATTACACTTGTACGCGTCGTGAGGGCACAATAGCATAGTTCTCATATATTTGGGTATTGGATACTCATGCAAGTGTAATAGGAGGTTGTGTTTTACCGATGGCACGGAAAACAGCTTCGCTCTGGATATACCCCTCGGAATTCCATTGGTAGTATGACTATGTGTCTATGGAAGTCCGAAATCAGGGTAGGTGTATTTGGTATTAACCTGAGACTTGCACCGCTAATACTTGCGACAATCAATATGCTTTGGTTTTGGTCGTCCAGGGCTTTAACCGGTTCTGTGTACGCCTCTACTGGGTATATTGAGAATCGTAGTGTATTGGGTGTGATGTCAAGACAGAAGTATCACTCCATTCATAGTGGAGATGATGTCACGTAGGATACGGAACTAGTACTCTTAAGTACTGCAGACATCGGGATGATATGACTAGGTCATGTTCATCCGATTATAGAGACTAGTTACCAGACATCCGCCATGTGCTTCGTACGGGGCAGACATAATTCCATCCCCAGGCCTAGCACGTGACATCCGATACTGGATCGATGTACGCAATACTACGTATACTACTCCTGACATAGATTGTATATTCCAGTAAGAATATTTCTGGAGAATTGGGTAGGCACGGTGCTTTTCTAGAAGCCAACCATGTCTTGTAAATCCGTAAACATGTGGTACGAGGTACGCACTTAATCGGATAGTCCGATAACCGGATTTACTGCCAACATATCCAGTGGTCTCTTGGGTCGCTTCCCAAAGATTCACTGATGACAGTTGACTTAAACTAGAATTAATCTGGGATTAATTTAGAGAGAGAAAATTAATCTGGGATTAATTGAGGCTTTATTTAATCTGGGATTAAATGTGTTCGGAAGAGAGAGAACGCGATTAATTTGGAATTAATCGGTAAAATAAATTTAATAGTTAAATTTGATTTTTCTATTTAATTTATTAGTATGGGCTAAAATTAATATATCAGATATATTAATATGAATTGGATTTCATTAGGAAATAAAGTTTGACTTTAATACAAGCGAACAGATTAATTTAGAATTAATTCGTAAACGGCATTCGTAATATATTTACGATGGGTCGTCATTTAATTAAATTAGATTTAATTATTTAGCGACGGAAATTCGTTTAATCGGATTAAACGAATCCGAGTCGCGGCAAACATTCGTAGAATCCATTTGAATTTTGAATTCAAATGTAGGGCCCACTTCACATGTGGTAGTTGGGAGGGTAGTTGGCATTTATGCCAAGCCACCAACTTTCCAACTACCTTGTAATGGTTTTGGTGAAACCATTTACCCAACCACCTTGTTTAGGTAAAAGGGTAAATTGGTTTTACCAAAAGGCATCTCTATCTCTCTCATTACACAACACTTGACACAAATCAAACCCTAATACACTATGTTTTGGGCGTGAGCTTCCTTCATCTCTTCACTTTGATTTTGTTGCAAAATCAAACTAGCTAGCACTTCAAGAAGTCTTCTAAGGTGATAGGGAAACCAACTCAAATCTTGGAATCAACACAAAGGTTGGATCTTGGAGATCTTCATTCAACCAACTCAAAGCTTGGAATCAACAAAGGAAGGATATTGGAAACCAACTCAAAGCTTGGAATCAACAAAGGAAGGATCTTGGAGATCTTCTTCTCAAAAATTTAAAAGCTCAAATCCATTCAATGTAAGTAATTCTGCAACTTATAATGAATTTATGAACACCTTTTCTTGCTTATTAGATCCTTGGCATGTTCTAGGAACACTAACATGAAGCTCGTATAGACATGTGGGTATTTGTTGGAGCGAATATTGAATGACTCACAAGTGATTCATAATAGTTGGAAGTACACACCTCCGTCAATAGAAATCTCCTCGAGTCGAGTTGCATATTTGATCCTTTGACTATAGGATAATATTAATTTTATGTGTGATTCTCCACACTTAGATGCCATATATGTCGGAGACCTTTCATGGTCAGAACGCTAGATGTTCATTGGGTGTGGACCGATGCACTCGTTAATCAAGTGAGTATCAAGATATGATCTGTCGGCCTGTAAATGTATTATAAGAGGTTTAGGTATCCATATGAGTAAGTCATGATTCTTAAGAATTTGGCCAAAGCCGATCACCTAGGTTGGATCGCATATATCAATAATGGTTTCTGATTAGTTGTAAAGAATCGTGGACATGTCGACATGAGATGTGCGCCTTATAAACTTGACGGTGTAATCTATGTTTCCTAAGCACAACTCGGATAGCGATAGAGAAATTGTTAAACGTATGTGATGACCTCGACTTGTATAGTTCAGAAAAGTTGTTCGTATTCTCCGTGAATTCGGAGGTGTCCGAATTGCATACACATAAGCTAGGCTTATATGACAAATATGTCCGGACTTAAAGAGTCCCATAATATGAAGTGTACTCATTGAGCACTTGGGTAGCCGATAATTTTTTATAATAAATAATTTTTGATATTATAATTATCAACTAAAATAATTAAGTGTTATTGGATAACATTGATTATTTACTTTTCCCCAATTGGATTAATCCAAAATCACACAATGGCTTAGTTCTATATTATTTGAGGATATTTTGGTAATATGTAATAATATGTGTATTTGGTTTGATTTAATTGGATTAAATCAAAATGGTAGACATTGAACTAATTCATTAAAATTTATCTTGATTTAATTAGATTAAATCAAAGTGGTTGACAAATATGATTAGTCACACCTAATTATATATATTTGATTAAGCCTACCTAATAATTGATTATATCTTTTATTAATTAAAAATTACCTAAGTTTTGCTATAAATAGCAAGCTTGAACAAGATTTTAATCAAGCTTGAGAAAACTACAAACAAGTAAGAATTAATAATATTAGCCTAAGTAAAAAAAAAATATTTAGAGAAACTTTGAAAGTTCTCTACAATATTTCAACAATGAGAAGAAGATTGAATCTTAGAATCAAGCTTGCTAACTTTGATAATTCTCTACAATAACAAGGAGAATAAGATTGGATCTTGGAACCAATCTTACTAGTTTTTGAAGATCTTCACAATATTTTAACAAGGAGAAAAAGATTGGATCATGGAATCAATTTTGCTAGGTAAGTTTGATCTTCTCCAAAGTTATGTTTGCATTAGTGAGTTATCATTAGTAAGACATATAGTGATGAATTATTTATTAGATACATAATAACATAATTTAATGTTTAAATTAGGCTAATTAATTATATATGGATGCTTTGGAAGTATAAACACAATTTGCTTATGTTGGATCAAAATGTTTATGTTGGATATAGATATAAAATTAGAGTTTAGAACTTTAGTTGATAGTTTCGAGCTATAACTATCATTCTAGAATCACTTGACTAACTTTGAGTGACCTAGAATTTTTCATGAGTCATTTTATTGTGGGATTTTATTTTGATTTGTATTTTGATTTAAAGAAATGCACATATACATATATATATATATATATATATATGTTTGTTTTATAACATGTGTTGATATTGGTTTTGAAATTAAAATTATTTTGGGTGATTTTAAAATGTATTTAAGATTTTAAAAAAATTAAAAGCAATTGGCAATTTCAGCAATTGCTGAAGCAATTACATTCAACACATATATGTGCTGAATGAAAAATAATTGTATGCAATTGCACATTCAGCGTATATATGCGTTGAATGAAACAATTACAATTGCATTTTATCCTTATTTGGTTTTTCCGGGCTTCGATTTATCCCTGATTTTTCCCTAACCACTCATAATGGAATATGATATTTCATTAAAATATTTAAAATACACTCATGATTGATATTCATAGATTAGACTCACTTCCACTGTACGGGGCACCGATCCGACTCTATGGGTCCCACAACCGCCCTAACAAATTCAACCGTTAAGGAATATACTCATATACTTCTCGCAATAAGAAGTGGACTCCATATTTATGTAAAACGTCTCTAGCCACATACCAAACCATGTCCCTAAAGTGTTAGTGTTTCTAGAACATGCCAAGATCATCTAAAAGTGATTTGTGTGTGAATAAAATCAAAAGAGTTGCGGAATTACTCACATTGATCGGTAGAGAAGTTCAAAAAAATTTCTTCTTTGTTGGATGTAATGGAAGCTCCAAGCTTTGTGTTTGCATTCCAAACTCATGGATTGGTTTCCCTATCACCTCATTTGTCTCTTTAAAATGCTAGTTTTTTAGAATTTTTGCAACAAAATTCATGGAGGGAGAGAGAATTCACGCCCAATGAGAGAGGAAGAGGAATAGTGTATTTTTGATTTCCAAAATCTAATACAAAAGTTTTCTTCAAAGTTGGTATATGTTTTAATTAAATAAAACAAAGTGTGTTGGTTTTGTTTGAGTGTAGAGAAAGTAATCCAAGCTTTCACTCAACCAATTTACCAAATTCCATCAAGTGTCAAACACTTTGATGTAAGTTGGTGGGCCCCACTTTAAATTCTAAATTTAAGTCGGACAATCCAACATGCAACTCCGCTCGGGCCTGGGTTCGCTTAACTCTGAATTAAGTGAATTACCATTGCGACTTAATTAAATCCAATTTAATTAAAAAATAATGCCTCACAATATTATTATGTAAGTCGCTTACGAATTAATTCTAAATTAATTCGTTCGCTTGAATTAAAATCTAATTTTAATTTTGCTTTGAAATCAGATTTTATTTAACATATCTAATATATTATTTTAGCCCAATTAAATAAATTAAATAGTAAAATATAATTTAACTATTAAATTTATTTTACCGATTAATTTCAAATTAACCATGTTCTCTCTTCTCGACGAATTTAATCCCAGATAAATTCTCAACGCAATTAATCCCATATTAATTCTTTCTCTTTTAATTAATCCCAAATTAATTTTCTCTCTCATAATTAATCCCAGATTAATTTTCTGTTCGAGTTAAATCTCAATGGTGAATCTTCGGGAAGCGACCCAAGAGATCTCTGGATATATTGGCATTAAATACGGTCATCGGACTATCCGAATACGTGCGTACCCGGTACCACATTCTCACCGATTTACAAGACATGATTGCCTTCTTGCAAAACATCGTGCCTACCCAATTCTCCAGAAATATTCTTTATAGGAATATGTAATCTTTGTCAGACGTAGTATACATAGTATTGCGTATTACGATCCAGTATCGGATCTCACATGCTAGGCCTAGGGCTGAAATTGTGTCTGCCCCGTACGAAACATATATCGGATCCCTGGTAACCAGTCTCTATAATCGGATAATCATGACCTAGTCATATTATCCCGATGACTGCAGCACTTAAGAGTACTAGTTTCGTATCCTACGTGATCATCATCTCCATATGACTGAAGTAATACTTCCATCTTGACATCACATCTAATACACTACGATTCTCAGTATACCCAGAAGAGGCATACACATAACCTGTTAAAGCCCCGGACGACCAAAACCAAAGTAAACTGATTGTCGCAAGTATTAGTGATGTAAGTCTCAGGTTAAGACCAAATACACATACCCTGATTCGGATCAATTGGATCTCATCCAATTCCTAGATCCCGTAGGTGGACCTCCAAGTCCGAAACATATATCCAATATATCCAATATATTGCCTAAATTTTTCCTCTGAATCAACTAAGCTTTGGCTTTGGCTCAACAAGCTTAATGAAACCAGTTAAGCGTGACCCATTGATAGTGGGAAAGCTTCGTAATCAAGGCCGATAAACAAGAAGTGACCTTGACTTTGGCCAACAAATCACAACTTGCCCAAGGCGTACGATATGGAACAAAGCCTTCATGATTCAAACACATCCGCGATGGACAAAGGTCTTGACTTTGGCCAACAAACCAATGCCAATCTTGGATCTTGAGAGAGAATCACTCAATGGAAGGAAAAAAGCTTAATATGAAATGAGGGTTTTTGTTGCGATTTGGCAACCAATTCATTATCTTTAATTAGGTCTCATCATACACCCTTAAGTATGCATTCTAAAAACATAATAAGGCGCGATAAAATTAATAATGATATTCGGATGGATATACAACAAATTGTTCTTAGAACAAATCTCTATTTTTCTTCTCTCCCGCTAGCATTATTCATACTTCTACCCAATTACATAATACTTCTAAAGAAACCTCATTTACATTGATGGGAATTGGTGAGAAGAGAAATACAATGAGAAAATATGTAATAGGCTAGACACCCAGGTCCAATTTAATAAATTTTAAATTTACTACAACAATTTCCAAAATTGCCCTCACCCATCTAATATCCATCCGATATACATTATTCAAACATACATCCAAGAATTCACACAAAACATTTATTCAATCAATCTAACTGTGGGACACGGGAACTGGGCGACGCATGCTGTCCCGGGCTCGCGGTCCGGTCGGGAGTACGGAGTAGCCACGGGGGACTAAACCGGAGAATAATGGAGTCGCCACCCGGTGTGAACCGAGAAAATGAGATTTAGGGCCGCACTCACCCCTCGCAAGGGAAGACCTCAAACCGTTGGGTTCGAAATGGTCCCTTACTTATGTCACTTGTAATGAAATGATTTGTGTAATAATTTAATCAGGCCTAAGTAACACTTATTTCCAAGAGTATCATGCTTCTAAATCCACATGCATGAAATTAATCATCACAACATGCAACATCACATGGCAATCTCACGAACATTTCTCAATCATATGATAGGGAAAACTAAGAACAACCTAATCATGCTTGAGTACTATCTCATGAATATATTAACCAAATAACATGCTAACAGCCTAATCATGCTTGAATATCATCCCAAGAACACATCGAATGGATGAATGCAGGAATAAAAATAATATGATTGGCTACATAATGCAAGGGAGATCACCCAAAAGGCAATTGTGCATGAAATATGATGAGACAGACTTAGTTCAGTGTGTGCGTGTTCGTGTAGCGTTCGTAAACGCGTTCGAACGGTAAACAGAAGGTTCGCGTTCGTGTAGCGTTTGATAACGTGTTCGAACGGTACCAGACCTGATGATACAAAATGCATACGCGTTCGAGTAGCGTTTGTAAAACGCGTTCGAACGGGAAACAGAAGGTTCGCGTTCGTATAGCGTTCGATAACGCGTTCGAACGGATCCAGACCTGATGAAACAAAATGCATGCGCGTTCGAGTAGCGTTTGTAAAACGCGTTCGAACGGGAAACAGAAGGTTTGAGTTCGTATAGCGTTCGATAACGCGTTCGAACGGGAACAGACCTGATGCACAAAATGTGACGCAATACATACATAAAAAGAAAATAGCGAAATACGAGGCGCGGCGAAGCATCGTGGCAAATGATTTTAACCTCTTCAATTAGAGGACCTTTCATCGCACTTACTAAGCCCATGCGCTTATCTCAATGCATATAAAAATAAAGACAATAACCTTAGACTTCGTATACCCGATTGAACACATCTTACATTCAACCGAATATACGTTAATCGGCGCGGTAAAGCATCGTGGTAAAGGATTTTAACCCCTCCAATATGGGACCTTAATCTGACTTACTAAGCCCATGCACTCGATCGTATCATGCATACAAAGAATAAAGACAATAATATCAAACTTAGTATGCCCGATTGAACATATCTTGCATTCAACCGAACACACATCAACCGGCGCGGCAAAGCATCGTGGTAAAGGATTTTAACCCCTCCAAATAGGGGACCTTTAATCCGACTTACTAAGCCCATGCGCTCGATCATATCATGCATATAAAGAATAAAGACAATAATATCAAACTTAGTATGCCCGATTGAACATATCTTGCATTCAACCGAACACACATCAACCGGAGCGGCAAAGCATCGTGGTAAAGGATTTTAACCCCTCCAAATAGGGGACCTTTAATCCGACTTACTAAGCCCATGCGCTAAATTGTATCATACATACAAAAGTAACATGCAGAATTCAAATAACGAAAAATAAATAAATCAAAGCAACATAAAACAAAAGAATGTGCCGTTTACTCAAGTGGTACGTGGAGTTGTATCCTGAGTACAGATCATACTACCGTCCATTCGGAATCGGCTATGAAATTTATGTCCGGGTTTCCATCCTATATACCACAAGAGGCGACACATTTTCCATTTCATTCAAGCCACAACATGCATCCACAAACGACTCTCATGCGAATAGAATTCAATAAACAATCAAAAGATGAATATAAACTAATGAGAAAAGTGCCCTCAGGTCTAACCTTTTAAATCACCTCTCAGATGTACGGTACACGATCGTCGGAAGGGTGGTTGCTCCGCAAATCTTCCGGTTCACTGGTTCACTGCTCTCGTTCGTTGTCTTACTGTTTTGAGTCGTCGTTCTCCATCTTTTGCTGATGTTTTTACTGTATTTCGCTGCTCTTCCGGTGACGTTTTCTGGTCACTATGTTTGCTGAATTTAGGCTACTGTTCTTGGGTGTCTTTAAGGGCTAAAGGGCTGCGATTTTTGGTGGTTATGGGGGCTGTATAGGGGCTGTGATTTTCGGTTATGGAGAGTGTTTAGGGGGAGTGTTGTTTTCGGTGGAAAGGGAGGAGGAGGAGAGGAAAATTCTAGGTTGTTTCTTGAGTATATTAGGTGTGAATGGAGAGGCTCTTTTCTTTATGTGAATATGTGTGAATGGGCTAGCCTAGAGGAGGGTGGTGAATGGTTCTTTTTATAGGCAAAGGCTAGGGTTTCTAGGTAAGGAATGGAATCAAGTAAATAAGGGAGATATTTTGATTGGTTTATGAAAGGAAGGAATCTTGTGTAATTGGTGGGTGAATATCTTAATTAGGGAGTTAAAATATTTGATTGATTTTAATGTTTATTTTAATTTGGTATGTGATTTTTAGATTTGTTTTGATTTCACCATGTGTTAAATATGTGTTTTAAGTGGGCTTGGGCGTGTGGGCCAAGGCTTGGGCGAATTGGGCTTGATGTGAGGCTAGCAGCAAAACCAGAATTACCGACACCGTTCGAACGCCTCCTCGAACGCGGCACGAACGCCCGCAATCTGTTTGGCGTTCGAACGTATACACGAACGCAGCACGAACGAAAATAGTGAACCTTGTTTATTCTGAATTTCCCCTTCCGATGTCCGTTTTCCGTGACCTCCGTGACTTAAAAGGTAGTGTCTCCAAATGAGACTCATCATAGGGACTTATATGTAAAAATGTAGTGCCTACACTAACCCAATTAATTAATCTTTGAATTAATGACCAACCAATATTCAAACAACGATTTGATTTGCGCGAGTCCAACTCGTTTAAGAATAAATACTCAAAGTACGTATTCTTGAATTATATCGAACTACAATTTCAAATCCAATTTAAATTATATTCAATATTAATTCATATTTAATTCCAAATTAATTGATTACACTTTAATAATGCCTTTTAACTTGGATTCCAAATCCAATCTTTATGGGTCTGAAAGGCACAATTAGTATCCAATACTATTCAATTAAAGTCCAATGGGCTTTTAATTAATTCTTTAGGCATGGGCTTTGGCAATTATGGGTCAAACCCAAGATGCCAAGGCCCAATTAAGAATCGCCCTATGCCAAAAATCAATTTAGGCCCATTGGGCCCAATTAAAATTTTAAAGGCCCAATTATCATATTTGGACTTTATGGAAATGGTTTAGGCCCAATTGGATCCAACCAATTATCCTAAACCAAACTTGGCCCAACCAAAAATCATATGGACTTTTATCATTTATATATCCCGGTAATCCAATTACAAATGATAAAAGAGCAATTTCCTTTGTCACATAGTTAATTTGTACAACAACACCATGTTCTATACAAATAGTGATTCTATGAGTTATAATTGTCCAACATAAAGTACATAGCTATTGGTCTGGATTTCTTCACCAACCTCACCTTTGTAAATCAAAGGACATAACCTATCATATAGAAGTTCATAGCACACTTAGGATTCAGATCAATTCATATATGACCATCTAGTAGAATGAAATGAATTTCTTTTATTTAACGGATATTATAGAAATTCATTAATGTCTAGGTCCAGTCATATATGATCGCATCATATAAGGTGTCTCTATTCCCATGTCACTACAAGAACAAACCTGTATCAAAGTCGTCATAAAATATGGAATGAGCTGCAGCTGTAGATAAACCATAAATAAAGCGTCTTTCTTTGTTTGCTCTCTACGAATTATTTAGGATTACTAATTCCATACTTAAATCATCTTGTGTATAACACTTATATACTAAACCTGAAAGTACATTTAGTATCCAATGACCTACATGATAATTTATAATATGTAATTTTAAATTAAAATTTTGATAAATGAATAACTGCATCGTTTATTGCTTAAAATAAAACCTTGTTTATATATTACATTATGTTTCAAGGCATATATCCCAACAATCTTCCACTTGCATTAGAGCAAATAAGATATGTCACATAATCTTAACCCTCTAGATGACCTTTAAACACTTTAGCTGCCAAGGTATTTGCAAATGGATCAACCATATTCTTGGCAGATGCTATTTGTAATATCTCCTTAATGAGATGACATTTCCTCTCTATATGCTTCCATTTTCTAGTTGCTTTTTGATTCTTTGGAATTCGCCACTGCCTCACTATTATTGCAATAAAGTATGACTGGTTTATCCGTATTTGAAACAACTTCAAATCTTCCAAAAATTTATGGAACCATACAGCTTCCTTAGCTGTTTCACAAGCTGCTACATACTCAACCTCCGTGGTGGAGTCAGCAATGTAAGATTTTATTATACTCCCACCTACTATGGCTATACCATTTAAAGTGAATACTGATCCAGATGTGGATTTCTCATAATCTACATTCGTTTGAAAATCAGAATCATTATATCCTATGAGGATCATATCTTTACCAGAATATACTAGCATATAGTTTCTCGTTCTCTTAAAAGACTTAAGAATATGCTCCATAGCCACCCAATGATCTAATCCTGGATTAAACTGAAATCTACCAAACACTCTCACTGCATAACATATGTCTGCTCTCATGTATAACATAACATACTGAGACTTCTAACTGCAAAGGCATATAGAATATGTCTAATCCCATCAACTGCTTGAGGTGTCTTCTGAAATTGTTCCTTCAACAAGTGAATTTTAACGGATAAGGTAAATTACCGTTCTTAGAATACAACATCAAAATCATACAATAATCATCTATTATGATCCTGAATAATCTGGATCCCAAGTACATAACTCACATTCCTAAATCTTTCATTGGAATTGGTTAATTAGCCAGGATTTACGTCCGATAATACTTTTACATCATTCTCAATTAGTACAATAACATCAACGTATAATATGAGAAAAATCACATTACTGTTAATGACACGCTTGTATACATAGGGTTTATCGACGTTTGGCTCAAATCATAAGATTTGATCATGGTGTCAAATATTATGTTCCAAGATTGAGATGTTTTTCAGTCCATAAATGGACCTTTTTAACTTGCAAACTTCTTGCTTTTGACCCTAGGCGATGAATCTCTCTAGTTGTACTATATAGATACACAAATAAAGACTGTCATTCAAGAATACTGTTTTGACATCCATTTACCATATCTCATAATCATAATATGTGGAAATGGATAAAAGAGTGCAAATAGATTTAAGAATGACTACTAGAGAGAAATTCTCCTCATACTCGAGTTCCCTCCCATCTACTCATCAACTCATCTATGCAATTGTATGGTATTATTCATGTAAAAATTCAATAATATTTTATCGCCTGACTTGGTAGTGTAGAGCTGAGGATTTGACATTCAGATCATGAGTTCGAATTCATGGAGTGTTCTTGTAAGAGCCTCAGATAGTCGGAGTTTTACTTACTCCGCTTAAGTCCGAAAGGGTGGTTTGGCGACGAGGTTTCCGACGATTCCAAAAAAAAAATTAAAAAATAATAAGTATATTTAATATAACTCAATGTGTTATATATTTATTAATAAGTGGGTACCACGCTATTTCTTCGATATTACTGTTATATGAATGATTTGATACAATTAACTAATAAATATATAACCCGTGCATTTGTATTCAATATTAACATCATTTATTTAGTTTGTTTTTGTTTTTTTTTTAGAGAGAAGTTGCCACTGCTAAATTTTTTTGGAATAAAAAATTAACATTAATTGTGAAATTACGTAATTACCCTTACAGTTTCACTTAATTTTCAACTTTCCCCGCGAGTAGCTGTGCTTCTAAAACACCACAAGCCTCTCCACCAACTCGAAAGACTTCAATAATAACACAATTAAAACTCACTCAATTATTGTTATATTATTTTTTATGTAAATCTCTGGGACTTTATTAAAACGCACTCAATTATTTGAAAAAAAACGAAAAGAAGGTGAGAAAGCAAAGAGACATTCACTTATTTGTTTTTTTTTTTTTTTTTTGAAACTAAAACTGAAATGTATTACTCCAACTTGTTAATAATACAAGAAATATTTGAAGGAAAATTATCTTTCCAGATAACAGGTGTATGAGCTTTAATAGCTTCCTTAGCTAAAGCATGGGCAATAATATTACTAGATCTAGAGGTATAACAAATTTTTGACTCTGCACAACCTGCTAACCTCTCCTTAATATCTTCAATGATCCAAAAAACTTCTGTCTTGCTGCCCTTCCTGTTAGAAACCCATGTGACGACATTCTGACAGTCCGTCTTAATGCAGAAAGGTTGAAAACTATTCTCCTCTGCTACTTCCATCCCAAACAAAACTGCATCTGCTTCTGCCGCTTCCACTCCCCCATTAAATCTGACTTTTTTAATTGCTGCAGCAAACACATTACCTTCCTTATTTCTTATAACCACCCCAAGTCCAGCTATCTGATTATCGATATCCACTGCTGCATCTGTGTTAATCGTGAAATATTCTGTTGTAGATGTGGCTATCTTCACCTCTTTCGCTTCATTTGCTGCAGCCCTAGTTGGGCATTGTATCCTTCTATATCCTGCGACCACTGCTTCTGCCTTTGCAATTAAGTTGACAGGCTCCACTACTTTCCTCCCAAATATAAACCCATTTCTGGCATTCCAACAAACCCAACAAATTGCTACAGCCAATTCTATATCCCGCATCCCAAACATCTCGCTCCAATTCGCAATAATACCTAAAGGATCTCTGTTAGCTGTAATTTTCAACTCTGTTATTGCTTCTTTAAACAGCGATAGTTTCCAGACTTTAACTACCTGTTTGCAATCAAACAACGCATGGTAAGCTGTTTCAACTTCACTTCCACAAATCTGGCATCTTGGGTTTTGTAGAGTCTTCCTCTTCCATAGATTCTCCGCCGTTGGTATCCAGTTATTCGCTGCCCTCCAAAAAAATATCTTTAACTTAGCTGGAATATCAAGTCCCCAAACTCTGTTCCAGTATTTTGCCGAGCCTTCTGACGAACAAGGTTGGTCTGGGGTCTTCAGTTTTAGGGCAAGCTGGTATCCACTCTTCACTGAGTACTCTCCTTTTTTATCAAAGTGCCAGACTATTTGATTTTTATGTGGTCTTCGGGGCAGCCTAATCTTCAAACTCTCTTCTGCATCCATCTCTATAAAATGCTGCCTCACCTTCTCTTCATCCCATTAGTTAGAAGAGTTTAAGAGCAATGAGACTGTCGCATCTTGTGGTAGTTCAAAAGTTAATATAGGCTTAAAAGAGGTGGGCCTTGGAATCCAGCTGTCCCGATGAATGCTAATCTTATCTCCGTTTCCGATCCTCCATCGTGCCCCCTGTAACAGCACCTGCCTTCCCCATAGAATACTTCTCCAGACAAATGACGGGTTAGATCCTGATTTTGCTTGAAGGAAATCAGAATTTCTGAAGTACCTTGCTTTCAATACTCTGGCCGTTAACGATTCTGGGTTTTGCAGAACACGCCACCCCTGTTTGGCCACCAATGCATGGTTAAAGCTGGTCAAGTCTCTAAATCCCAGGCCCCCCCTAGACTTTGCGTGACATAGCTTTTCCCAGTTCGTCCAATGAATCGTCTTCTTCTCCTTTGATGATCCCCACCAGAACGAGGCAATTGACTTTTGGATATCTTCACAAAGGCCCCGAGGAATCTTAAAAACACTCATTGCATAAGCAGGTACAGCTTGGGCTATGGCTTTAATCAAAACTTCCTTACCTCCACAAGAGAATAATTTACTCTGCCAATTAGAAACTTTATTCATCACCCTGAGTTTAATTTCGTTGAAGAAACTACATTTGTTTTTCCCCACCATTGAGGGCAGACCCAGATACTTTTCATGACGAGAAACCACTTGAAGTTGAAATATATCTTTTATTGCATCCTTTTGTTCAGCTCTGACTTTGTTACTAAAAAACATGGAGCTTTTCTCATAGTTAAATACTTGCCCAGAAGCTATAGCATACTTTTCAAAGATGGCTTTTAGATTCCTGCAGTCTGCCACAGATGCTCGAGAGAATATAAGGCTATCATCAGCAAACAGAAGGTGAGAGATTTTAAGATTATTGCCAAACCGTATACCATGTATCATCTTGTTAAGTTCTGCTTGTTGGAGAAGGCTGCTAAATACCTCTGCACATATGATAAATAAGTATGGGGATAGCGGACAGCCTTGTCTCAATCCTCTACTGGGACTAAACAACCCTCGAGCAGTACCATTAATCATCACCGAGTAAGAAACACTGGTTATGCAATTCATTATCAGTTTAATCCATGAAGCAGGAAATCCCATTTTAACATAGTCCTTTCCAAAAAATCCCATTCTATTCTGTCATATGCTTTACTGATGTCTAGCTTCAATGCCACTAACCCATTTCTAATCCCCTTCGTGTGTCTAATTTTATGAAGGCACTCATACCCTATAATGATGTTATCAGTAATCAGCCTATTAGGGATAAAAGCACTCTGTGTATGGGAGATAATCTGATCCAGTATGTGTTTTAGTCTATTCGCAATAGCCTTGGCAACAATTCTATACACAACATTGCAGAGACTTATTGGTCTGAAATCAGTAACTTTCCTAGGCTTGTTTACTTTGGGAATCAGAGCAATATAAGTGTGGTTCAAAGCGGAGATATTACCTCTCTCATTAAGAATGTGTAAACAGGTTTTGGTGACTCCTTGTCCCACAGCTGCCCAGTGTTTCTGGAAAAAAACTGCAGATAATCCATCTGGTCCTGGAGCCTTAGTAGGACACATCTGAGCTAGAGCCTCGGAGATATCTTCTTTAACAAAAGGTTGCTCAAGCTGAGCGTACATTTCTGTTGTCACTCTAGAAGAGACTCCTTGAATAGCTGACTCTATTTGCTGTGTAGTTGGTTCAGTGCTGGAAAATATATTCCGAAAGTATTCACAGAATTTATTTTCCACTTCCTCCTCATCTTCAACCCATTCTCCTTGGTCATTCTCCACTCCCCAAACCTTATTCTTCCTTCTTCTAGCTGTAGCCTTTGCATGAAAAAATCTAGTGTTCTTATCCCCCTCTTTGAGCCAGTCAGTTCTTGCTCTCTGTTTCCAGTAAATCTCTTCTTCAATCAACAAGTTGTCAATCTGTTTCTCTACTTTCTTCATTTGACCACTCTCTTCAACCCCTCTGCTTTTGGCCCTAACAGACTTCAATCTATCAAGCAATTGTTCCAGCTTCTTTTGTCTGCCTCTGAATTCCTTATTACTCCAAATCTTCAGTAGCTTCATTGAATTATTTGCAGCATTAACAAAGCAGTTGATCATATTTCCTTTCTGCCAATCAGCCCTGTAAATCCACTCTCTCTCGACAATGTCTTTGCACTCCTCATATGTACTCCAGACATCCTCATAATGCATCCTTCGCCGAGCTTTCTTATTGCAGTTCAGTTTCTCCTTCCTTGGGATCACATCAACAAGAATTGGATTATGATCTGAACTCCAAGATTCAAGATTAACTGTTGTGCCCTCTTGGAACAGGTTACCCCATTTTTCATTGCACAAAAATCTGTCTAATCTTTCCTCTACAAAATCAGAGCCTATTCTTCTATTGGACCACGTATAAGGATATCCTTGACACCCCAGATCAGTGAGCTCACACTCCCTAATTGATTCCTTAAATTCTGCAATCGACCTCCAATCCCTACACTTACCTCCATTTTTTTCTTTCAAATCCAAAATCTCATTGAAGTCTCCAAAACACAGCCAAGGCAAATCTGTTAACCCTGCTAACCTTCGTAACAAGACCCATGTATGTTTCTTTTGGCTAGAATCCGGGTGCCCATATATTCCTGTGCACCTCCATATCTCCCTTCCACCATTCTGGACAGTGGCATCTATGTGATGTTGGCTGTACGAAGTGACTGTGACATTCAAATCAGTATTCCACATAAGGGCCAAACCTCCCCCCAATCCGTTCCTATCTACAGAAAAGCAATTTTCAAACTTTAATTTAGTACTCACTACCTTCATTTGCTTAGACATCAGCTTTGTCTCACACATAAACAAAATCTGAGGCCTATGCAATTGGAGAAGCTTTTGAGTGGCTCTGAACGTTCGGGAGTTCCCCAATCCCCGAACGTTCCAGCTGAGAATTTTCATGGCTGTCGGCGGGGCTGCATGTCAGCCTCCGCCGTTAATCTGTCATTTGGGAACTGATAGTCTCTGTTTCTTCTCTTCTCTCTGCAGCCGATCTACATGCATTTTCCTCTGATGAACCAAATTCCTCCCAATTAACCTCCAATTCTCCACCTCGATTGAGCCATTTTGGTTTCTTGGAACTTGGAATGAGCCTCTCTGCTTCATCGCTACCCCTCTTTGTCAAGTTAGATTCCTTTTTCACTTCAGTATTACCACAAAGCTCTCTTGCCTGGCGTTTCCATGTTTTCTTTTTCAATTCTGATATGCCCTGCTCAGGCCCATTAAGCATCCCACCCTAACTCGGGCCTAACTCGGGCCTTCTGATCTTGGGCTTCCTTGGGGGGATTTAAAACCACAGTCTCTATTTCCACTCTTTCTATACTCCTTCCAACTTTTCCCTCCAATTTTTCCTTACCTATAGCCTTTTCTCTAGGTGAGGTAGCTCGGTCCTCTGCTGTCCCTACCTCCAGTCCAATCTCGCTCCCAGCTATGAATTTTTAGCACATGGCATTAATTGTTTCTCACCTACCCCCTTCCCATTGTCCTCTATCACTTGCATCGGGTCCTGACCCATATTGGAACGGGTCAATTCTAGAGTTTCATTTGCACTTGGCTCGCCTCTTGCTCCTTGTGAATCCCCCTGTTCTCTTCTATGGCTACTGGAATCATCCTCATTTCTATTCTTTTCCTTGTCCTTCTGTCCGTTATAACTTCTACTTCTATCTTTGAATGAATGTCTCTCTGGGAAGTGAATAGCCCTCATCCACTGACCAAAAGGTTGTTCCTGCTGGGAACCTCCTTTGTAACTGGTACATTCTCTAAATTGATGTCCTAAACGCCCACATCCGAAACAAAAATCTGGAAGTCTCTCGTACTGAATTGGCATGAATACTTCCTCTGCACTATCTACAACCAGAATTAGCATTTTTTTTAGGGGCTTAGTGATATCAATAGAGACCCGAATCCTCACATACTTTCCGTAACACTCCCCATTTATATCCGTCCAGATCTCTTCCACCTTTCCAACTCGGTTCCCCAGTTCTCCAATCGTAGCCTTATTCCTACACATAATGGGTATGTTATGTATCTGTACCCAGAATGACGCATAGGTGAACTCTTGCTTAGTGATGTCTCCAATGCCGGAAGGCTCTTTCAAAACGATCAGGGCTTTATCAAAATGCCAGGGTCCCCCTACCAAGATTCTTCTCTTCTCTGCTTCAGTCGCAAACTTAAAGAGAAATATATTATCCCCTAAGCTTTCTACCATGACTTCCCTGACCGTCCTCCAGATGTGTTGTAGAGCAACCTTCAGACCCTCTCTATTGACTCCTCTTGTTAAAAACACTTTCCCCACTAGACAGCTAGCCATAATCTCAGCTCCATTTTCTTTCATCTCCTTTCCAAAAGATATCCTTGCTCCCTCATCCTCCCGTAGGGATATAGCCTTGCACTTTCTTATTAACTCCTCAGTATCCATAGCCACCCACAAGTCCCTGCCCTTCTCTATTTTCAAAGGCCCCGTTCAAATGAACCACTACTGGAGACACCCAGACTCTAACCCAGGCGGTTGAATGGCTGGGCTTCTGCTAAGAGGTTGAAAATAAACACTCAATAAGAGTGAGATAAACGGAGAGTCAAAAGGACTCTATAGAAACACTACCATTCTAAGTTCCTACCATCGCTGGAAAGAAACTAGAAGGAGACTAATTATTTATTCTGTTTTGACATTCACTTATTTGTTATAGTGAAGTGAAGCTCAATTTTCGCAACAAATTCACTTTCCCCTTTTTTAAATTTTCATGGAGTGTTTCAATAATATTTTATCGCCTGACTTGGTAGTGTAGAGCTGAGGATTTGACATTCAGATCATGAGTTCGAATTCATGGAGTGTTTCTTGTAAGAGCCTCAGATAGTCGGAGTTTTACTTACTCCGCTTAAGTCCGAAAGGGTGGTTTGGCGACGAGGTTTCCGACGATTCCAAAAAAAAAATTAAAAAAATAATAAGTATATTTAATATAACTCAATGTGTTATATATTTATTAATAAGTGGGTACCACGCTATTTCTTCGATATTACTGTTATATGAATGATTTGATACAATTAACTAATAAATATATAACCCGTGCATTTGTATTCAATATTAACATCATTTATTTAGTTTGTTTTTTTTTTTTTTTAGAGAGAAGTTGCCACTGCTAAATTTTTTTGGAATAAAAAATTAACATTAATTGTGAAATACGTAATTACCCTTACAGTTTCACTTAATTTTCAACTTTCCCCGCGAGTAGCTGTGCTTCTAAAACACCACAAGCCTCTCCACCAACTCGAAAGACTTCAATAATAACACAATTAAAACTCACTCAATTATTGTTATTATTATTTTTTATGTAAATCTCAGGGACTTTATTAAAACGCACTCAATTATTTGAAAAAAAACGAAAAGAAGGTGAGAAAGCAAAGAGACATTCACTTATTTGTTATAGTGAAGTGAAGCTCAATTTTCGCAAACAAATTCACTTTCCCCTTTTTTTAAATTTTCTCTCTATCCAAACACGACCTTTCGCTAGGGTTTTCGAATTTGAGCATGGATTCTGAGGAGGACGATTTCTACAGCGGCGAGGCAATGGACGATGACTACGATTACTACAACTCCGATGAGGCAGCAGCCGATTACGACGGCGATGATGACGACGATGGTTACGCATTTATAGAGGCGGATCCTGATGATGATGATATTAAAAATGACTCTTCCTGTCGCCATCAGGTTCTGCTCAATTTTATTCTTTTTCTGAATTTATAATGATTAAAAAATAGATTTTTTCCCCTTGTGCTCTGTTTGATTGCAGAAAAACTAACGCTTTTGGTTTCAATGTTAGTATGATTTATTTTTCCAAAAGTTTAATGAGAAAATGTTGAACTTGATGATGTTTATTTGGAATTTTGAGTGAGGATAGAAGATCATGGTTTCTTGATGCATTGGGGTTTGGTGATTTGGCTTTCTATTTGTGTTTTCCAGAAAGGAACCGGAGAATTTAATGGAGGTTTTACAGAATTGAGTTCAATTTTTGGGGGTCTCTTCGGGCTTCCAGTCTAAAGGAACTTAAGAGTTATGGATTGTTCAATCGTGGTTGTCATGTTTGTGGTTGTGGTCCCCAAGGGGTGTGGCTTGGTGGTGTAGGGTCCAGGATCTCACCTTGAGGTTCTGGGTTCGAATCCAGGGGTGCACTTTTTGTAAGAGCCTGTGACAGCCGGTGGTTTTACCTGCGCCGCGGCCCAAAATGGGTGGTTTGGTGGCGGGTTTTCCATCGTTTCCAAAAAAAAAAAAAAATGTTGTGGTTGTGGTTGTGTTTGTGTTTGATCCACATATGTTGTATGTGAAGGGGGAATTGTTGTTGGTTCCTTTTTATATCTCCTTTACTCTTTAGCAGTGAATTCTCCTTTCTCATGACAACCACAGAGTAATGTGTTGGTTTGGTTGGTTGCTAAGGTAATTGGCTTAAGAGTGATGGTCACTTATATTACAGAGGACTGTTTGGTTCAAGGTTGTTAAAGGCGAGAGGCGCACCGAGGCGATTGGAGCCAGAAAAGCGCGGCGCGAGGCGAGGGACACGAGGCGCACGCCTCACAGACACGAGGCGCAGTTTATTAATAATAATTTTAAATTTGTAATATTTGCATCATTAACTTGTAAAAATATAAAATAATAATAATAATAAATAGATAATAATATTTGACATATATTCTATTTTTATATTACTTCTTCTAAACTTGACAAAATATGCACAGTTTAAAACTTCAAATTCAAGAAAATAATAAAAACAAGCGTAATTAAAATATGCATAGTTCAAGTTCAAGAAAATGAAAAACAACGAGCATTAAAAAAACATCTACTGAAAAAACATAACGGAAAAAAGAATCGTAAATAAAGAAAATGGAAAAAAAAAAATAAAGAAAAAAGATGAAGAAAGAAACGGAGCTAAAAAAAGTTAGAAAAAAAAGAAATGTAAAAGAAAAAAGAAATACAAATATAAAAAAAAGAATTGTAAATAAAGAAAATGGAAAAAAAATGAAGAAAGAAACATAACTGAAAAAGGTAAAAAAGAATAAAAGCAGAATTATAAAAGAAAAAAGAAATAAAATTATAAAAGAAAGAATCGTAAATAAAAAAAAAAATTGGAAAAACAGAAAAAAGATGAAGAAAGATACAGATTTGGATAAAAAAAAAGTAAAAAAACTGACAAAAAAAATCATAAAACCATGATGCGCGCGCCTCGCTGCGCCTCACGTCGCCTCGCTGGAGTCGCCTCGCCTCGACCAGTATGATGCGCATCGGCGATCGCCTCGTGCGCCTCTCGCCTCGAGGCGCGCCTCAGTGCGCCTCTAACAACACTGGTTTGGTTATTTAGTAAATTGATGAATATAATGAGACATTGGATTACAGATTTGGTGATGGGTTGCAAGAGCAAAAAAGATTCTGCTATTAATATAGCATGCCATGGAGTGCAATGTCTGTGTGTAGCTTAGTTGCGATGTTCTTTTAGAGGCTGAAAAAAATTGATAATTTGATCATACACGGTATAAGTAATTTTTTTTTGGTGATCCTGTGTTTCATTTGATTTTATGAAGAGAGAAGCCAAATCAAGCTATATGTACTGGTGTTGGGTTCAGTTAAGTTCTTAATTAGAGCAGATAGTTCACAGCTAGGTTCATTTCATTTCATTTTTATTTTTCCCAGTTTTGAAGGTATTGATTTTTTATTTGTCTCTGTAGAAGGGCTTTGGATTCAATTTTTTCCAACTGTTCACTTTTAATCTGCTGCCAGTCTATTTATCTTGATGCGGAGTTGACAGCTCCTTTGTTGTTTTAGGTCCTTGTCACCACCCTTATTTGGCCTCCGAAATTGCTTCCTATGCTTTCCGAGAAACTGGAAAGGGAGAAAGGGGTGAAGGCCAAGATGGGAAAATTGCAGTTATATATGTGTGTGTATACTATTTCTTTCTTGTACAGGATGTTTAGCACAATGTTTTGTATGAGTGCAGTTTATCCATAAACAACCAGTAGAAATATAAGAAGCTGGACTTAGTTTTGTTTTATGTCTTCAACTCAAGATCACTGGCAAGCTAACTTGGGACAACTGAACAAACACTTTACCTTTTAATCTGGTGTGAAATTACAATTTAAGAACCTGAAGTTCGTAAAATTATGACAAATATATGACTCTTTAATAACTGTGAATTTTAGAGAATACCTTACCTTGTCATGCATTGTTAAATTCTCATGTTTACACCTGGTTGATTGGCCCTGGTGTATTCATTTTGCATCTTTTCAGTTTTCCAATGTGGTGTTTTATTGTTTCAGCAAGTTACCCGTATTGAGGGAAGCAGATATAAATGTCATCAGGAGGATGATATTACAAAAGTTTCCACTGTCCTTTCAATATCAAGAGTAGATGCAAGCATCTTACTCTGTCATTATAACTGGTAACCAATTCAATATTTGGTGCTTATTTTCTATTTTTTTCTGTTCAAGTTGATCTCAAGAACTGTCATTCCAGGAGTGTTAGTAAAGTGCATGATGCATGGTTTACTGATGAAGATGCAGTTCGGAAATCAGTTGGCTTGTTGGAAAAACCAGTTGTTGAGTTATCCAACGCTAAAGAAGTAAGTCTTGGGTCTCTGATTGTGAAGTTTTGGAGTTGAATGCTACACTTGCTTTGTTGCTTTTGAGTTTCTGTGCAATACAATAACATCGGTTTGTTGGCTGGACAGCTAACATGTGGGATTTGTTTTGACTCCTACTCACGTGACAAAGTTATGTCTGCGGCTTGTGGTCATCCCTTTTGTAGTGCATGCTGGAGAGGTGTGTCTTAGATGCCTCATTTATTATGGCTTTTGATCTCTCTTTGTTTACCCATCTTCAAGTGGGGTGGGTTCTTAAGGTTCAAATTTTTTATCCGTTTGAGTTTGGTTTTATTTTTTGCCATTTGATTTTTTGTTATTACAATGTTATGCGTTCAAATGTTGCATTCACAATGTTATGCGGCTCGAAGGCATAATTTAACTTTCAAATGTTGCATTCCCAATATTATGTGGCTTGAATGCATATTGAACTTAAATCTTATTTTTGTTACAAATTGGGGTTGCAGTATTCCACTTTTATCTTTGACTTCTTGATTTTCTGTTTGGATGGTGATCTGTAGTTTGCCTTCCCTAAATTTATGAGATATGCTGTTTGTTACTCATGCATATGTCAAACCAGTGTTCTAAAACGCGCCGCCTAGGCCGCGCGTATAGGTTCGGTGGCCTATGGCCGTCACGTCTGGCACCAAATCGTTGGGGCTAGGCGCTCGCTGTGATGGGCAACGTTTTCCGCCCATTCTGGCAAATTTTCACTGGCAAATTCGTCGGTCAACGACCGTTGACCGATGCAGAATTTGAAATTAATAGTTTTTTCCGACCGAATTTCATACCTCAATCCTAACAATAACCTTGATTTTACAAAATTCACTCTCTAACTCACCAATTTAGGAAAAAATCCGAATTTAGAGCATAAACCCTAATTTAAAAAAACTCTAATTTTTTTCATTTTTTGTTAGTTTCTCATCAAATTTACCATTTATAAATATTACCCATCACTCAAACAATATTTTTTATGATTAATCTCTCCAAATCATACCAAATCTTAAACTTAGTTATAGAAATTCTCAATTTCCGATTAACCGCTTAGGCCTCGACTAGGCGCTAGCGCCTAGCGTATTTTAGAACATTGTGTCAAACACATTTAGGCTATTGATCCTCCTCCTATAACATTTCCTTCTCAAATTTGATTTTTTTTTGGGGGTTACCAACGACATGTTTGATGAAAATTCTTCTACATTTCATATTCTGTGATAGGTTATATTAGTGCCACCGTTAACGATGGTCCTGGGTGTTTGATGCTAAGATGCCCTGATCCATCTTGCCGAGCTGCTGTTGGTCAAGACATGATTGATATGTTGGCTTTTGATGAAGATAAGGAAAAGTATTATCGTTACCTTCTTAGATCTTATGTTGAAGACAATAGAAAGGTATGTATGGGATTTTAAACCTTAATATTCTTTTAATCACGCATCCATTTGTATGTATTGGTTGACAACTTAGTGATCGGAAGTTGGGCTGTTTAATTTGGGTAATTTGTGACTCCTTTTACTTAAACCCACACTTACCCTATTTCATTTACATAATGATGTTCACATTTTTTATTTCCTTCTCGAAAAATGTTGACAATTTGACATAATCTTTTAGTGTCTTGTGTGTTATCCTGTAGTAATGCTCATAAACATTATTGTTCTGAATTATCTTCACAGTTTCACTCAAAGCTTGAGCCCTTTGTTGCCATTAGCAAGAGTAGAATCCAATATTATTTTTCTATATTTTTTTGCTAGAGGGAAAATTGAATTGAATGTTATTTCTGTTTTTTATTCTTTTAATGAGGTTGAACTATGTTGAATTTCAAACCTGAATTTTGGACCTTTTACCTTTGACTCAAAGACTATATTTATTTGTTGCCTTCCTTCTCTGTACTTCTGAGCCATGTAGTTCTTACCCCCTATTCTTTTGCTGACTGCTAGACCAAGTGGTGTCCTGCTCCAGGGTGTGAGTATGCTGTTGATTTCGCCGCTGGAAGTGGAAATTTCGATGTTTCCTGCTTATGTGCATATAACTTTTGCTGGAATGTAAGTTCGACTTTCTGAAACTGTTGTGATATAACTTTTTTTTTCAAGAATTATTGGCTATGTCAGACTGGATTGATAAACTCCATTGAATCTTAATTGCAGTGTACTGAAGAAGCTCACCGTCCAGTGGACTGTGGAACTGTGGCTAAGTGGATTTTGAAAAACTGTGCTGAGTCTGAAAACATGAATTGGTCAAGCACATAAATATATATATATATATATATATATATATATATATATATATATATATATATATATATATATATATATATATATTCATGCCTTCAGTATACATATATATTAATATGTTGTTCTTGTACCCTTTTTTTTCCCCATTCTAATCTTCAATATAACGAACTGCAGGATACTAGCCAATTCTAAGCCTTGTCCGAAGTGCAAGCGACCAATCGAGAAAAATCAAGGATGTATGCACATGACATGCACTCCACCTTGTAAATTTGAATTTTGTTGGTAAGCTTCTGCTCAAGACAAATTTAATTTATTAGTTTATGTATCTTTAACTATTTTTTATCTCAAGATTTTTGTACCCGTTAAGAAACTTATTCTAGGAAAATTTTGACTCTTACAGGATGTCTTATATGCTAACAAAGCTTGGAGTTTAGTTATTGTTTTCTGTTGGAATTAGTTGAGAAACTAATAGTATTTATTATTAGATTATATTCAACCAAGCATTAATTGTGTAGTTGGTAGTTGTGTTGTTGTGTATTTAATATGGTAGTTGTATAATGCCTATATAAAGGCCTCTCATTGTAAGTTTTATATCAAGCAAATTTTTAATACACAATTTTTCCTTCACAAATTCTCACATGGTATCAGAGCCAATCTTTCTCTGGGTTCTAGTATCTCTCTTTTAGAGTCGTCGTTCAAGTCGGCGCGTGGGGAACACACACCGCTATATATGTGTGAGCCTCACGCGCCGCATCTTCTTTGGCAATCTTGACAATATCAGTGACGACGAAATGCTAATTCTTATCCCTTATTTGCACCAAGTTCCACATCTGACTTTTTTCGGGGTTTTGTTATGGGGTGATTTGGCAAGTTTTCTTTAGATGTTTTGAGCTGTTCTGGAATAGTTTAAACTTTTCAGCTGTGCATTTTCCAGCGATGTTAAACCATCCAAACCTCCACATCTGTTCTCGTTGTGCATTCTCCAACGACGTTAAACAACCAAGTCACCATATATGTTCCTGCTGTGCATTCTCCAGCAGCGCTTTAAACACCCTAGTCTCTCTATGGTTCTTGTGCTGATTTCATCTGTAACAAGCTTGGTGCATACAACATGTATGCTCCAGCTTGAGGGGGAGTGTTGGAATTAGTTGAGAAACTAATTAGTATTTATTATTAGATTATATTCAACCAAGCATTAATTGTGTAGTTGGTAGTTGTGTTGTTGTGTATTTAATATGGTAGTTGTATAATGCCTATATAAAGGCCTCTCATTGTAAGTTTTATATCAAGCAAATTTTAATACACAATTTTTCCTTCACAAATTCTCACATTTTCTTTTCCCCTTCCATAAGTATTATTGTGTGGTATGTGTAAACTTAGTCTGTGATTAGTCATCTGTAAAATGCAGGCTATGCCTTGGAGCATGGTCAGATCATGGTGAGAGAACCGGTGGTTTCTATGCTTGCAACCGTTATGAGACAGCTAAGCAACAGGGAGATGTAAGGACTTTAATATTTTGTTTTATTTTTGGCTACTATTTTGAGTTTTTGCCTTTTGACTTCCCACATTCACATCATTTGTCATAGTACGATGAAGCCGAGAGGAGAAGAGAGATGGCCAAAAATTCTTTGGAGAAATACACTCATTATTATGAACGTTGGGCAAGCAATCAATCGGTATGTGGCTCTTAGTTTATATCCCTTTCCGTGCCCCCCTCCCCCCCCACCCAAAAAAAAATAAAATCTGACACACCTGAATTTTAATTTGGGCTTTGGTTCACGATTTTGTTATCATACTGGTTGTGTTATTGAGTTTTCAAGTTGCCAGGTTTAGATGGGAAGTGTATCACAAATCATACAGTATAAGACTTAAAACTAAACAACTATTTTAATTAAAAAAAAAAAAAAAAAAAACAACAACTATTAAGGACTTGAAAAAATTATACCTGACATCCTGAAACTGTTTTTCTACCATAGGTTCTTTGGCAATTATCCATCTATGGTGTAGATGTCAGTAATTAAGCATGTGTGTGTCATAGCCTAATGTGTACATTCCAAATACGTTCATAGACTGTTTAAACTTTTGCCATATTTTAAATATTATGCTGTGTATTCTGTTGATTTGAAGTTGAAATAATTGAAAGGGAATGCAGAAAAGAGGGAGAAATAGAAGAAGGAAACTCCAGAGTACAGAGGAAAAGTTAGGCAACGCTTTTAATCTAACCTACTGGGCTTGTATGGGAATCTGTAGAACCCCTGTTGTTGTCTTTATCTGTTTGTAACTTCTCATCAGGTAACAGATTTATATATAGGGGAAAAAAAGAAGAAAAAGAAACAGAATAATTTATAGTTATGAAACAGACGTGAGTTCAAATCTTACAAGCTTCACAGAAATCAGTTCTAGGGGTACAGGCTTCCCTGAATTCTAACCAAGTAAAGTTGTTTTGACATACCTTCTTCCTAACCTCCCTATTTTCAAGGATCTTTGGAGAAGGTTGTATAAAATATTTACAGAGATATTTATGGCATAATAGACCATGACATGATATATTTTCTCTTGAAACTTTGGCATTTGATTCTGATTCAATTTTAAAGCATATGGAAGCTACATGTAACATGTTATTAATCTGTTATCTTTGTTTATATTTGGCAGTCTAGGCAAAAAGCTCTGGCAGATCTACATCAAATGCAGACTGTTCATGTAAGTGTTCTTGTTCTTTTAGTTATTGTTCAATCAACAACCTGATCTTGATTAGTGTTGGCTAGTACATCAAAAGCATATATTAGTTAAATACTTGGCAGTTTATAGGACTCTGGTCTGATCTTGAATATTAATTAATTATCATATGTTTATGGTAGTATATTTTATCATACATTTGATGAGTTATGGTTATGCAATTCTTCAAGATTTGGTGGTTGAATGAAATATCACTTGTGCCACTTTTGAGAGTTTTCCAAGAAAAGAAACAAAAGAGAATTATGTTAGCTTTATTTTAGCATGCTTGGTTAAAACAAAGTAAACATTCTGTTGACATTCTGTTATAAGTGGCATGGGATGGTTTGTTTACGTATTGGGTCTAGATTTTTTTTTTTTTTTTTTGGGGGTTACCTTTGGATTGCTTCTGTTTTACTTGGGTTTTACTAAATGATTTCTTGTTTCCTCTTTTTCCAGCTTGAGAATCTTAGTGACATCCATTGCACACCTGAATCTCAGCTCAAGTTCATTGTAGATGCTTGGCTTCAGGTGAATCCAATAATTCATTATCAGTGATATTCATAATTTGGGGTTATCTTTTCCATAAAAAATCTTGTAAATTGGATAGACCCCTCGTGCATTCTTATGGTTTATTCAGAAAAAGATATGAGGTTTAATGATGGATGTAGAAAAGGGGTTATGTTAGAGTATTGAGCTGTGTGATATTCCGAGTTTTCTGCCTCTGGATACACTATAAATTTGTATCAACAATAATTCAAAATCTGATGGTTATTGTACTTCAGTTATTCACACATAAGCTGTTTGAATTCACAAACACGCACCATACACACACACACAAGTACACCTTTTCTCGAGACATCCAACATTACACTTCCTAATTACAATGATATAAATATTTGTTGGGTTCCTATTTTATGGCAAGTATTTGTTCACCTCAGCAGGAATCCATATCAAGAAAGCAGAAAACACACACTGATGCTTGTGCATGAATATGATGTGCTAGTGCTGTATATTAATGATGTGCTTTTACTATACATTTGCAGATAGTTGAATGTCGGAGAGTTCTTAAATGGACCTATGCTTATGGATATTACCTACCTGAGCACGAGCATGCCAAAAGACAGTTTTTTGAGTACCTGCAAGGTATCTATGCTTTCAAACACGCTGGCAGAAATTTTCCTGTGCTTTTTTGTGGATAGGAGCGTAAAAGATACAATGGCCTTTGATTTCTTGTAGGTGAAGCAGAGTCAGGTTTGGAAAGGCTACATCAATGTGCAGAGAAGGAACTACTTCAATTCTTAAATGATGATAGCCAATCAAAAGAGTTCAATGACTTCCGTACAAAGTTGCTTGGATTGACCAGGTAAACTTCTGCACCAAAATTGTTTTAAATTGATAAATATAAATATGAGTAATTTTATTTCAGGTTACATGTGTGACATAAAAATTCTATAATATGGATACCAGACTTCTCATGTTATAGTGGTCCAATGAAATGTAAATTCTTAGAATGTAGGGATAGCAGCAGTTGAAGGAAGTATTTTTACGCATTTCTTTTGGATTGAAACAGTGTTACAAAAAATTACTTTGAGAACCTTGTTAGAGCTCTAGAGAACGGCCTAGCAGACGTGGACTCTCATGCAGCTTGTAGCAAGACTGCAAACTCAAAGTATGGCGGAGGGGGGCCTGGCAAGGGCAAAAGTGGAAGGGGAAAGAGAAGTTCTTAAAATTGGCGGTCCCCATGATACAGGTAGATAATTTCAATACTCCTTTCTCAGTACATATTGATGTCAGCATTTTCTGCTAAATGTAGTCGTATGCGCCTTGGGATCTATTTCGAAAGGAAACCTTTTCGGGGATTCTCTCATCAACGTGGAAATTCAGCGGAAATTCTTGGTATAAGTCCGGCGGCTCCTTCTGTAATCTCTCTCTCTCTTTTTTTTTTTTTTTTTTTGGTGGCTGTTCGACTTGTATAAGATATGTAGACACAGGGACTTGAAAGGAAAAAAAACTGCCTCTTTGAACTGTTGGTGGAGCATATCACTATATATGTGGTTTACTCACTGTATATAGTTAACTATCAATTTACCATAATGAGCTTCTGCGATCTAGGATAATATAAATATTTGGTGCTTTCAATGCAAAGACTCGTTTGTGTTGTAGTCCTCAAATTTGAGGAGCTTAATTTTTGTTTTACATTTGTGTGCTCAATACGAGAGATTAATTCACCACTGTATAATTGTCTGCATATTAGTGATTGTATATTTTCACCTTGTTGGTTTCGAGTCAATCCTCTCTCTAGTATTGAATCAGGATCATCAATCCATTGCCAGACTAATCTATTAGGGATTTTTCGACACGTATATTTTGACGATCCGGGCAGTGGCCGCTTAGGTCTTAGGCAGTGCTTGACCCTCTCGATTAAGCCCTAATCGGTGAGTTAGGTAGCATCACATCAGAAAATTATAGATCTACGACAAGCAATGCCTTGGATCGGCGTGTGAACGGTAGAGATGGGTTGGTTAGATGTGTCACGAACGAGTGGTTCATGTATCAAACGGTGATGGCTTATGTAGTTCACAGTGATGTGAACTACACGCATCGATGGCCGCCGTCAGAGCGGCTGTTGGCCTCAGTTAGAATCCTAAACTCCCCCAAATTTCAAAATTATTACCCAAATTGACTTCAAAATGAAATTATCATTTTGCCCTTGAACAATGATACGTAGCTGAGAAATGGATGGAATTGGCTGCGCGGCGAGACACGATGAAACATTTGGGTGCCGAGTGATATATGTCGAAACATTTTGGGCAGAATAAAAATTTTCCCTTGCCAAAATACCAATTTAGCAGCTGAACTGCCGTTGCTTTACGGTGTTTTTTTACTTCGTACTTAAAAAAAAATGATGAAATTCGCCATTCATATAAAGGAAGAGAAATAAGAATGATCTTATAAAATAAAATTCAATATGAACATCTCTTAGATTCTTAGAATGACACAAGTTATGTGATTCATAATTTTACTTGAACCAAGCAAATGTAATGTTCTATAACATTCAAGACAGAATCTTTTAACCTACAGTTACGAATAAATTTCACTCAAACCAGGGTAAAATGTAAATGTAAATTTATTTATTTTTTAATTATACTTTATTCTTTATTATAATATTTTATATAGCTATACTATGAAACCGTTTGAATATCTGAGTCCAGAACAGGTTGAATCTATTTTTCAATAATTGGAAGAAATCAGCATGGCTGAACCTTGTAAATCAACTATAGATAGTGTTGATGGTGATTTTCAACCCGAGGAACTCTAAAGTCCAAAGAGAGGTATAATGGGGTTTACACAGTAAATGGTCCAAAGCCCTTGTGAGGATGAGAGGTCAGAATAAATGCCCGACCTCGAGGTACAAAGCTACGCCCGAAGGAAGAGCCAATTGAGGTGAACAGGTTGGGAAACAGACCCAACCTGATGAGAATGTATCAGAACCGGTTGAACTTAAGCATTTGTAAAGGTTGACCCGAGGTGGTCCATAACTACTGACCCGACCTAAGAAAAAAGTGAGGAAGATGATCAAGCATCATTCACCTCGGCATGCCGACCCGAGGACCAAGGTCAGGGTTTCAGAATCTTGTACTTGTATATGAATGACGTAAGCCATACATAAGAGTTTGAGCCTCCACGATGATGATATGACGGGAGTTGGTCAGAGACTTCTCTTTCTAACACACAGAACAACATGAGAGTTGTTAAATTGCAGGTTGTCATATGGGCAGAACGTGTAGTAGAGGATAAAAGTGGGAATGAATGTTGTTTCTGATAGAGGATAGTTGTGTTGGACAGCCAGAGCTACTGTTTGCAGAGCAATTGGGGAAAAGGAGCATGGGTGACAGTGACAGGCTGACATGAGCTGACATCACGAGTTGATGAAAAATAACACTAAAAATATAGGGATAGAGAGAGAAAGCTGGTCGGTATTGACCCGAGCTCGTAATAAAATTTTATTTCTTTATTCTCGTGGACGTAGGTTATAACCACTCTCCTCTGAACCACGTTAAACCTATATTTTCTCAATAATCTTTTCTATTTGCTTGCCAAGTTTGCTTTGGTTCTCAACTAACCAAACAAATTCACTGCTTGGGGGAGATTTGTTCGAGGAGTAGAATCCATGAATTACCCAAGGAATGAAAAACAACCATCAACAGTTGGCGCCGTTTGTGAGAAACTGTACAAAAAGCAGCAAACACTAATAAAGTGATGGCAGGATACGAAAACCACGGGACTTCAGAGGCTTCGACAACGGAGTGGATGGATAAGATGGAAGAAACCATACGAAATGAAAGGGAAGATGCTCGAAAAGAAAGGGAAACAACTCAAGCCTTCATAGGAGCCATGATGGAGAAAATTGAGAAGTTTGAGAAGGCGGCAGGAGAGCAAGGACAAGCAGGTCCCAGCAAAAGGAGAGAATAGATAGCCAATGGGAAAATGATCCCTGGAGTGGACGGACATCGAGGAAATGAGAAGAAAAATGCACAAAGAATGAGGTCTGTAGTTGTTGCTAACGCCACGCAGCCAGGTAGGGGTGAGCAAAATCGATTTCGGTTCCAGTTCCATATGGAACCGGAACTTACCTAGAAAAAATCGGTTCCTAACTAAGTGAAACTGAAGCCTATCCAATTAAATAGGGTACCCTATTATCGGTTCCAATTCAATTCCATTCATGTTTCGGTTCAGTTCAAAATTACTCTATTTATATATTATTGTCGCTAAAATTGTTGTTTGACAACGAGAGAAACACAAGAGATTCAAGATTTGTGAAGCTCTCTAGAATTTGGCCACTCAGTTCATTCCTTACGAGTATCAAAATTTTCAATTTATGGCAGTTTGATAGGGAATTTGGAAGAGGCCCAGAAAAATGGTTAGTTGCAAGATTAATAGTACAAATACTAGACAATCAAGAGAAATTAAGATCAATAGGACTAGTTAAAGAATTGTTTCGAAGGTCGAGCACATGAAGCTTTGAGCAAAGAGATAAACTCAAAGGCAGTGGCCCATAAAATGAATTTCAGTGTGCAACAATGAGTTCTAGGTGTGTCAGGTTACCAAATATATTAGGAAGTTTACGTGAAAATTGATTTCCAAAAATAATCAAGCGTCTGAAATCAGCTAGCACCCATGAAATTCGTTTCTAGAACTGGTTCTAAATTCAAATCCAGAAACTGATTCTACATTCGCTTCTAGAAATCAGTTCTATGGTCCGGTTTCGATTCCAACCATTTTGAAATCAGAACCAGACCGGTTAAAATCAGTTCCTTCATTTTGGAACCGGAATTGGACCGGCTACAATCGGTTCCGATTTCAAACCCGAAAAACTGGTCCAGTTCCAACTAGTTTCGAGTAGAATCAGAATCGGTGCTCAGCCCTACAACTATGGGAGCTGTGGTGGGAAGAAGAAGATAAAAGAACTCTAGATATCTAGTCACGACCAATGTTTTGGGAAAAATGACCTAAAATAATATTCATTGAGGGGACATGGGTTCCCAGTTATGGAAGATACCACGCTCAAAGTGGAAGGCGTGAAGAGGCCCTTAGGCGAGAGCACGATGGATCCGAAAGCCAAATGAGGGATTAGTTTCAGAGGGAGATGAGGAAGTGGGAGGAAAGTGTGGAGGGAATGGCTCATAGTGACCAGGATATGGAGACATCATCCTCATTTGCGAAGGAAATATTGGCGGTGGAATTTACAATGAGATTCATCATGCCTACGATGGATATTTATAAGGGTAGCACAGACTCCAAGTCCCACATTGAAAAAATTATTTTATTGATGGAAATCCAGGGAATGGTAGGAGAGGCAATATGCAAGGTGTTCCTGTTAACTTTGGGAGGGTTGACCAGCTTGTGGTTCAGAAACTTGACCTCGGGAAGTATCAGTGGCTTTTCAAAGTTGATGAAGTCTTTTATGCGCCATTTCAAAGGAGCGTGCATACCAAAGATTATAATGGGGTCATTAAGGATGATGAAGCAAAGAGACGACGAGCCCTTGAAGAATTTTATCGACATATACCACAACTTGGTGTTAAAATTGGGGGCGTATCAGTCCTCAGAGGCGTTGGAGAGTTTTAAAAGAGCTCTAAGGGTCGAAAAGTTATGGCCTCCCTTAAGGATCTAGGAGGTGTCACATTATGTCACAGCCTTGGAGCAATCATGGAAGTTTGTGTTGTTGGAAGAAAAAGATAAGATAACCCGATGATGAGCTACCTAGGCACCAAAAGCTCTAAGGCAAGAGAATCAGTGTGATATGGGCAGAAATCAGAGATGATCGGTCTCGAGGCATAATGAGTTTAGGTTGATAGTTCAGGGTAATCCGGCGCCTCGAGATGAGACCCCTGATCAAGGTCGCTCATGTTTCCAAAAGAATAGTGTACACCGCCCTGAATAGGCTATTAGCCCAAATAGCTCGGGAGATTCAGGATAAGGGCTTATTGACTAATCCTAATCTGAGGAGATTCCTGATTGAGAAGAGAGACCTCATGGCTTGCGCAGCACAATGTGAATATGCATGCCACAGAGAGATGCATAGACCTGCAAGAACATGTGGAGGACTTGGTGAGGAATGACTACCTGAATGATTGCATAGACCACAAGGCTATGAGGTTTAGGCAGCGTAGGGAGCAGATGTCGATGTTCACGATAGTATGGGGATGACATTGGTCAGGGATTCAAATCGAGCTAGAAAAAACTACTGTCGAACCAATGGCCCAGATGTACTAACAACGAAGAGGGCTCCAAAGATCCAGAAGGCTAGACCAGTGCCCATAATGTTCACCGATGAAGATGCCCAAGTGGTGAGCTACCCTTATGATGATGCATTAATAATCAAGCCCAATATTGGCGAGGCCGAGGTGGATATAATACTGGTAGACATTGGCAGTGCGGTGGATATCATCTCCAATGACACTTTGAATAGTTTAGCCATGGAGTTCACCACATTGATCAAGGATACGACACTATTGTATGGGTTTAGGGGCAACGATTGTCCCACTGGGTCGGGTACAGTTAACAATGACCATTAGGACAATACCTCATACTCGAATCAACATGATGGATTTCACCGTAGTAAACTGCCTGAGCAGCTATCAAGTGATTTTAGGAAAGCCCTTCATGATAAAGTCAGGGGCAGCAATGTCAAACTACTACCAGAAACTGAAATTCTCGACCAGAGAATGAGTCAGAGTAGTTTGTGGAAGCCAGAAGCTGGCAATAAGTTGTTTCGTAACCGTTTTGAAAGAAATCTTGTGCATCGAATAAGTAGGAGTAAAGAGGAAAAAATGAGAAAGAGACGCAATAAAGTAGAGTTAGCCGATTCCCGACCCGAGGAACCTGCCCACTTAGGAACATGGGAGGAGTTGGAGCTAGTGGAGATTTTTGGCTGAGGGAAAATAATAAAGGTTAGGGTTGGGCTGGAGCCAAATTTGAGAAGGCACGTGTTAGATTTTTTTGAAGGAATATGTAGATGTCTTTGTGTGGGATAATGGAGACATGTCCGAGATTCACCCTAGGATCATCAGTCATCGTTCAGTCAAGCAGAAGATGAGGATTTTTAACCAAGAGCGGTATAAGGTGATCCAGACAAAGGTTGAAAGATTAATAAAGGTCGGGTTTATCAGAGAGGTTATATACCCAGAGTGGGTATCAAATGTAGTTCGGGTGAAAAAGGCTAATAGAAAGTGGAGAATGTGCATGAACTTCTTTGATTTGAACAAAGCCTGCTCGAAGGATAACATCTTACTCCAGAAGGTAGACTAATTGGTGGACTTGACTGCATGTCATGGATTACTCAGCTTCATGGACGCCTTCTCAGGGTATAACCAAGTCAGAATGCATTTCGAGGATGAGGAGAAAACAACATTCATCACCGACCAAGGTCTGTATTGTTACAAAGTGATGTCATTTGGACAAAATAATATCGGGACCACATATCAGTGGCTGATGAACAAGGTCTTCAAGCCACTCATCGACAAGACAAATTAGATCTATGTCGATGACATGATCACAATGATTGTCAAACCCGATGACCATCTGGGCGACCTCAGAGGGACGTTGGAGCTCATGAGAAAGCATAATATGAGGTTGAACCCGGACAAATATGACTTCGGGGTGTCTTCAGGAAATGTCTTAGGATACATGGTCAGTGTAAGGGGTATCAAAGCAAATCCTAAGAAGATTAATGCGGTGCTAGATCTGAAACATCCGAGGTCAGTGAATGAGGTGCAACGCTTAACTAGTCGGGTGGAGGCACTCAACCGATTCATCTCCAAGGCAACCGAAAATTATCATGCCTTCTTCCAGTTA
>SKCR01006093.1:0-53744 GCA_019454045.1 Zanthoxylum bungeanum | reverse complement strand
TTAACATCAAATTGGTATTAAATTTCTTGCAGAAATCAAATCAGAAACCGTAAAAAACAAAAAACAATATAGTACTAGTCCTATATATGAAATTAACAATTATTTCATTTACTTATTAATAGATACAACAATTTGGACAAAGAGAATACAACAATTATTTCAATAGCGCTTTTGTTGTCGCAGTAAAGAATAAGAAATGATAGTTGAGGGACTCTCATATCTTCTAGGAGCCAACGTAACCATATAAGTTTAGATGTAGTAGCAGCAACAGTTCTATATTCAGCCTCAGGTACTCGAGCGGGTAACCAATGTATGTTTCTTGCTGCGTCAAGAAATAAGTGAGTCACCAAGAAAATTATAGTAACCTATAGTTGATCGACGATCAGTAGGGTCTCCTGCCCAGTCAGAATCAGAATAGGATCGAAGAACCAATGATGAAGTAGCATAAAAATGGAGACCAATAAAGAGAGTTCCTTTAACATAACGCAGAATGCGAAGCACTGCAGTATAATGAGTAGAACGGGGAGCGGTCATGAACTGGTTGACAATGTGAACTGCATAAGAAATGTCTGGTCGAGTGACTGTAAGATAAATGAGGCTTCCAACCAATTGTCCGTAGAGAGTAAGATCATCAAGAGGAATGATATCTTCATCTATAGGTGTAAGACGAATATTATACTCAATTGGAGTTGGAACAGTCTTGCGAGAGATGATAACAATCATCAGAACAAATAACCTCAAAGCCTAAAAAATAACTCAAAGGACCAAGATCTTTCATTTCAAATTGTTGACTAAGAGCCTGCTTGAGATCTGCCATGCCTGAAATATCATCTCCAGTAATAATCATATCATCAATATAAAGAAGTAATATCACAATACCCTTTTCTGATTTTTGAAGAAATAAGGCCGAATCATGTGGACTGGAGGTGGACCCAATCTAACTGACAGTGGTACTAAATTTGGCATATCATGCACAAGGAGCTTACTTCAAACCATATAAGGCACGTCGTTGGCGATATACTATATTTGATGGATGATCAAGACCTGGAGGAGGCTTCATATAAACTTCTTCCGTGAGATCACCATTGAGAAAATCATTCTTGACATCCATCTGAAACAGACTCCATTGCCGAGCAGCAGCAATAGCAAGTAGACTGCGAACTGAGGTAAGGCGAGCAACAGGAGCAAAAGTCTCATCATAATCAATCTCATTCTCTTGAGCGAATCCTTTAGCAACAAGACGTGTTTTATAAAGCTCAATAGATTCATCTGAATGTGTTTTGATTTTGTAAACCCATTTGCATCCCACCAGATTTTTCTAGGAGGAAGATCAACCAAGTCTCAAGTACCAGTCTTTGTCAATGCCTGTAATTCATCTTGCATAGCTTGCTACCAATGAGGATTAGAAGAAGCCTCTCTATAGGACTGAGGTTCATGCAAACAAACAAGAGCAGAGAAACAATGATAATCTCGAAGGTAAGGGGAAGATTTCTTACTCGGGTAGGATAGGGTGGAGATGAGTCACCAATGGTCTCTAGTGTAGTATCTGCAGGAGGGGCATCATCAAGAACAGAAGGTGATGGAGGTTGGACATCTGTATGCTCACCATGAGTACCTGCATCAGGTGGAAACAACTCGATAGATGGATTAGTGAAAAGTGGAGGAGGATCTGAAGGTGACACTGTGAACTTAGAAAGAGAGGAGAACATAAATTGTTCCCAGAAAATAACATGACGAGATATGCGAAGTTTCTTTGACACGGGATCCCAACAACGATACCTTTTGTGTTGAATACCATATCCTAAGAAACAATAAAGTCTGGCACGAGGTTCTAACTTGTGATGCTCTGTGGGAGGAAAAAGAACAAAATAAACACTCTAAAAAATCGTAAGAAGATCATAAGGTGGGAAAACACCATAAAGGCACTCATAAGGAGACAAATTATGTTTGGTGACTAAAGAAGGAACACGATTAATAACATAAACAGCCGTAAGGGCAGCTTCACCCCAAAAGCGTTCAGGACAAGAGGATGAAATGAGCATAGATCGAGTGGAATCTAAAATATGACGATATTTTCGTTCGGCTCGTCCATTTTGTTGAGAGGTATATGGACATGATCGTTGTGAAATGGTTCATTGGGATTTTAAAAATTATTGAATCTTCGAGTCAAGATATTCCTTGGCATTATCGGTCCTAAAATTTTTGATAGTTTTAGAAAATTATGTTTTGATCATGTTTGCAAAGTCAATATAAATTTGAGGTAGTTCAGAACGTTGTTTCATAAGAAAGATCTATGTAAATCGAGAATAGTCATCAATAAACAAGACAAAATATTTAGATCATCCCATAGTGGCTGTAGGTGAAGGTCCACATACATCAAAGTGGACCAAATCAAATGGGGCAACATAATTATGTTTATTATGTTGAAAGGATAAAGTGGTTATTTTCCAAGTTGACAAGAGACACAATGGAAAAACTGATCTTTAACAGAACCTAGTGAACCATTAGAAACTAAAGGACGAAGTTTATTTATCGAGCATGACCAAGGCGCATATGCCACAAGTGAAGAGAAAATGGAGTAGATACAACACATAGCTGGGAAAAATGATTTGAAGGAAGATGCAGAGAGATGAGTTCAAACAGACGTCCAATTCTATGGTCTGTCTCAAGAATCTGTCCCATCTGCGGATCCAACACACGACAACCATTAGTGGAGAATATCAATTCTAATCCAAGTTCACATAGTTGACCAACGGAAATAAGGTTGAATGTAAGTTTGGGAATAAGAAATGTATTTGGTAATGTGAGTGTAGATGTTGATATGTGGCGAAACTGACTTACAAGCATTTGTGAGCCATCTGCAGTGAAAATTGGAGAAATATTCATGGTATGAGAGGTGGAAGAAAATAATGGGGATTGAGAAGTCATATGATTGCAACAACCAGAGTCAAAATACCAAGGAGAATTACCTGAATTAACAGATAAGACAGTAGAAGTACTGAGATGGGTGGAGAGTATTTGTCTAATGAGTGTTTCTAAGTTACCAGTGGATGTAGGAGAGACAGTGACCTCAGAGGTAGCAGCAGTAATTGGAATTACTATTTTGGAGGGCTGACCAGGTCTTGGGGGACGAGTGGGGCACTGCTCAATGGAATGGTCAGACAGCTTGCAGTAGCGACAATCCACCTTAGTGGGACAGTGAGAAGCAATATGGCCTCTTTCTTGCATTTGTGACATTCAGTAAGACTACATTCAATCAGAGTATGACCAGATTTGTTGCATGTACGACAAAATTTACCACCACCTTTTGAGAAATATTTTTCTGCGGTGGCAAGCACAACATCATCGTGAGATGACTTAAGTAAGCCGAGATGAGTTTCATCAGACAATAACCGGGAGACAGCAGCTTCTAATGTAGGCAGGGGAGATTGATGTAACAATGAAGCTCGATAAGATTCAAAGTCATCAGTAAGGGCCATAAGGAATTGAATTAGTCGCATATGGTCAATGTATCCCGTATAATTAGTTACATCAATGGTGCAACTCATAGATGGTTCTGACAGAGCAAGTTAGTCCCAAATATTCTCCATTTATGCAAGAAAATCAGTAATAGACTGACTTTTCTCTTGTTTCAAATTATGCAACTTTTCCCACAATTGATACTGACTAGAGAGATCAGAAGAGGTGTACCTTAATGCAAGCAGATCTCAAACTTCTTTGGCAGTTTCATAGCGGCCAAATTGATGATGAATGGTTGGAACCGAAGTATTCCGGAACCCTGTCAGAATTTGGTGATTCTTATTGTCTCAATCCTCGAGACGATCAGTGAGCTGTCCTTCAGTTTCATCAGTGAGCCGAGTGGGGTACTTGACATCTCCAGTAATATAGCGCCATAGTTTCCG
Source organism: Zanthoxylum bungeanum (assembly GCA_019454045.1). NCBI lineage: Eukaryota > Viridiplantae > Streptophyta > Magnoliopsida > Sapindales > Rutaceae > Zanthoxylum > Zanthoxylum bungeanum. The sequence continues at coordinate 49,842 of SKCR01006093.1, read as the reverse complement.
ACCATTGAGAAAACTACGCATTCCCTGGACCCATAGATGGTAGTTTGAACCTGTGAGGACAATATGAATGAGTTGTATAACATCTGACTTTTCTATTTGTAAAATAGTATAAGATCGGGATTGATTTTGACGATTATGAGGTTATTGTTGCGTTCGGAATGGTCGAAAATGGTGGAAATGACACTTTGTTGGTCAAAATCCGATACAAGGACCAAAATATAGAGTTTCAGAAGTTACATGGGTCAAATTACAAATTACGAAAAATTTTGTAATCAAAATGAAATTTCAAGAAAGTATGGGGGTCAAATTATAATTTATGAACAGTTAAAGGACCAAAATATAAATTCCAGAAAGTATGGGGGTCTTTCTGTAATTTACCATATTATGCTGAAGTGGCTGACACGTGACGCTGACGTGGCGCTGACTATATACTGACATGAGATGACGTGGCGCTGATTGTGCGTTGATCTGGAGCTGACTGTTTGCTGACGTGGCCGTCTTCAACCTCCAGTAGGAGCGTGAGCAGATACTTCACCGGCACGTGACGCCTCCCTGGACCTTCGTTCGATCACCGGAAAATACCATCGTGCTCGTCTCGACGTGAACAAGCGGATGATATGCTCAAAATTGATTTTTGACAACTTTCCCGAACCCGAATTTTCGGAACCAAGTTCTGTTTGATGTGTTCTTCACCTCTGGAAAGAACCTAAGCTCCTGATACCATGTGAGAATTTGTGAAGAAAATGTGTATTAACATTTGCTTGAATTTAGAATTACAATGAAAGGCCTTTATATAGGTTTTATACAAAACTACCATAATAAATACACAACTACTATATTAAATAAAACTACCAACTACACTCTACACAACTATCAACTACACAACTACTAACAACACAACACACAACTAACATAAACTTTAGAAAAATATTTATTTTTATCCATTTTGAACCTTTAATATAATAATATATCATATATATTTTTTATAATATATAAATAATTATTATCATGTGGAGGCTGTTAGGGTTGGTACTCTAAACGCCAATGCAGATCGTATTTATGTCTGATTCATGAATACGAGCAATATATTTTTCCATAATATTACTTATTTATTGTTGCACCTCTTGTCTTTTATTATATATATTCGATCTAATTCATTAGATTGGAACTAAATCATGTTTAGTGATATATATATTAGACAAAGACCCGATAATATATAATGTAGTGTGCAATTACAACGTAGCTTGTAATTGACATTGGGATATGTCACTACTAGAAATATATTATCAAATAAGTTCCTGGTCAAAATCCGTTGAGACCAGTACATGTCGTATATCGGACTTGGTCCGATGGTTTATCCCAATGAATCATGAGTCTTGGGAGACTCGTATAGACGTGTAGGTGTTTATTTGATAAACACTGAATGACTCAACGAAGATTACCTAATATTTGGTACACCGACGTCAATATGAATCTTCTCGGGTTGAGTGGCATAGTGATTCTTTGACTTGAGATACCACTGTGGATTTATGAGTTATCCTCCACACTTAGATGACAATATTTGACTTATTTGACATATATCATTAATATATGTATTTGAGATATTTAATGTAAATATAATACATATATTTAAGATATTTGTATTTAATTATTTAATTGTTTAATTGTTAAATAATTAAATTAGTTAAAAACTAAATATCTTATGCCATGATTAATGTTAGGAAATGACATGATTCTATTGGTTCACTTGTAAAGTTTACTTTATGATAAATGTTATCATTTGAAACAAGTAAGCTTAAAATCCTTACCATTTAATTTGTTGAAACAAAAATTAAAATATCTTGATATTTTCTTTGACAAGTTTCGGCCAAGAGTTGAAAAATAAAAGGTTTTTGTTTATCATTTGGATGACATTACATAAGTTACCAAATATTTACTAAGTTAAAAGTTTGAGAGAAAACTTTGAAGGAGAAAAGAAAAGCTTAAGGAAAAAGTTACTTTTGTAAGTATTTTCTCAATTTCTTCAACACTAAAATTATTTTCATGTTTCTAAGCTTCAACATGTGTTACTTAGAATTTTCTCTACTATTTAATTATGTAAATTAATTGATTGGAAACTTTTTTTAAAGATGTTGCATCTGTGTATGAACAAAGCATACTTATAATTTGTTATTAAGCATCCTAATGATTAATTAGTAATCATGTTGTCATTCTAGAGTTGCTAAGCCACTCATTTATGACCTAGAATTATTCTTGAGTTGTTTCAAATTGGTGAGATTTGTTTGGTGTGTTAAAGAATTGATTAAAGTGTTGAATTTATTCAATTTAGTGTAAATTGATCAATTGGAGTAATTTGAGAAATTAGGGTTCTTAACCTTCTATAATTTTGGGGATTTTCATATATGTGATATATTATGGTGTGTATATGATACATAGTAAATTTGGGATTGATTGGATTTGATCTTGATTTGTTTTGAACAAGATTGGACTAAATTGTAAAATTTGGAAACCTTTGGGGCTTCTCGACAATTTTGGAATTTAGTGGGGGTTTTGTTGCAATTTATATTTTTATGTGTTAGACATGTTGAAAATCATTTTAGAACTGATTTGGAATCATCCAAAATTGTATTTGACAATTTGAGGACTAAAATGAACAAAATACAAAGAATATGGGTCAAACCGTAATTTTCAAGAAATATGATTTCTTGGGTAAAATTTCAGTTTTTAAGTATTGAGTAATTAAAATAAATAATTTTATTTTAATTGCCCAAGAAAATAATTATCGGAAATTATTTCGGAGTGAAAATACGCGAAAACAGTGAAAATGGCGATACCGGCTAACGACTACCCAAACAGTGAACTGTCACTGTTTGGATAGCCCATGAACTGTCTAAATATTTTTGGGGCTGACCTGGGCAGTCCCCATGTGCATTGGTCGGTCGGTTCGGCCGGAAATGCGTTTTATGCTATTTTACGGAAAAATGTTTTCTTAAAAGTTTCACGGCTTTTCTTTATTATTTATGTCGTTATATGATATCGAATAAATATGTTTAGGTGAAATATGAATGAATTATTAATATTGGTTATTGAATAATTTATTCGTAAAACTACGATTTCGCCCGAACCGCGCTTCTTTCGCTGCATCGCCCTGATAAAACCCCAACAAAATGGTATCAGAGCGAGTCTGATTATCAACCTATGATATGATTAACCCTTTAAATTTGATATTTAATCTAATCTTTACATTTTACATGAATTTATTTATTTAATTTGATTAAATAAAGTGAATTACATCTTTTAGGAAAATCCTCATTAAATAAGGTTTTATAAAGTGACTAGTATTATGAATACTTGTTTCTTCGTCCGCCTTGTCAATAAGGATGTGAATGTTTACATGATGCTATAGCTGTAATGTGCCAAAGTTGTGCTGTTATGGTTGAAGGTAGTTCATTTGCGTCGGTAGAACTTATATGATAAGAGACAAATTCAAGTGAAAGTGGAAATCTTGAACGTGCTAAAGTTGTTAGGACTACATCGGTAGCTTGAGTTTGTCATTGACAAGTGAAGCCTTGATACGCCTCCTGTGAACGTGCCAAAGATGTCACAACGAGAAACGGTTAGGACAAAATCAGGAGTCACAGCGAGTGTGATTGACAATGAGTTATCTACCCGTGAAACGTAGACGAGAATGTGCCAAAGCTATGAGTCGAAGTATATTTATGGGGTCCACTTCCCATTATGGAATTCGATTTAATCATTGAATTCTCATTTTCCTTGGGATTACGATACTACATAAAATAGTGGGAGGCTTTGCTGGGTTAAAAATCCATAACTAATCCAGTGTGTAATATTATGAAAATTACCGCTTATGTTTTTTCCTTATTCTATTATTTAGATAGAATTAAACTTTTATCCACTGCATGCATATTTTTTATATATTTTCTGACTTCAAGTATGGTTGCAGATTTCTAGAATAGGTTCTAGATAAGAATAGACTATGATATAATCATTCTAGAAAGAATAGTTTCTGATGCAGTAAAGATTGACATAAATTGATTCATGTCTCGAGATTCTTCACTGGCATTAAGAAAACCCTATTAGGTATTTGTTTGTCTGATAATGACGATTCTTGGCTTTAGTGACATTCAGAGGTCACGTGTCAGACACTATTTGCTTTAAAATTATTTACAAATGTTGTAAATAGTTGGAGGTAAATAATAAAGCTAAAGAAAGAAGATGCGTATAATTGTGTATAGAAAATATCAATTTTCACAATACAACAACTGTAGATATTGGATATCAGATCTCATGTCTATTTATTTAAATAATTGTTGAATGATTGTTTCGATATTTGATATCAGAACTTGCGACTATTGGATTGTTACTTGTTCTCTGTAAACAGTTGTTACATATTTTAAAACGACTAGTAGTGTCATTGACGAATAGATAAACATTAAGAAAAATATTCAGTTAAGTAAATAACTTAGAACATTATTTTATGAGATTTTATCTCTTAAGTATTAGATGCTTATTCCATATGATAAAAGATGATCTGATACTAGATCACACCACATATCCTTATCCATTTAATGAATATTGTATTCGGGAAGGTGATTAAATCTCATTTAACCAATGATTGTCATTGGACCATAAAATTTATTAAACTAATACATTGGATGTATGTACTTTAATGAGTTGTAAATTACTTAAGGTAGTTTTCTTTACTTCATAACTTAGTCAATGAATTATCGTGACTTAGTTATGTGTTTCTAATGAAACACTGATAGAATATTTTGACTGGTTCAAAGATATTCGATCTGATGTTTTGAAAACTGTATATTAAAAAATTCATCATGAGTCTTTGAATTGTTCAAAGATGTTTAATGTGATCAAACATATGAATTTATGACAATAAGCTCTAAGGTTATTAATTGAATATGATTCTTACTTAATATTATTCCTCTACGATTCCATCGCTAATGGAATTGGTAAGTGGGAATAATCGAATCTTATATATGATTTTGTTTCGTTTGATATTGAATGTTACCGACTTAGTTTCAATACTCTTGGAGATATGTTCCAATAACACTAATTCTTCCTTTTAATTTAGGTTCCATTAGTTTCTACAGTTACATATATGATATGTATAAGTAGAAAATTCGAATCTTGATATATTTGAGATTTGAATCTTTCTTTTGTATAATTGTTATATAATCGATAATGCTTGCGCCTTGGAAGAACGAGTATAAGTTTATCATTTATTATATTTAATAGAATATTGTATTCTATTTGATAGAATATATTTTCTACAATTCCGAGTAATAAAATTATTTTTATTACTTAGTAAGTAACATCATATGTTGACCATTGTATAAAAGACTTGACTTACTGAAGTCAAATGTTAGAGTGATAAACTATAAATGGAACTACATAATTAATAAGATGAAAATACCCTTTTATTTCTTCCATATAAGTTCAATAGGATGTCAGAATCATTTGCAAAGTATTTGATACTTAATGGTTCTATTATTTTCTTATCGAAGAAAATTCTCCTATAACCTATAGTGGGAACGATATTTGATCTCGATTCCGGAAATTAGCATTAAACCATAGATCTAAGATTGTTCATAACTTACTACTATCAAGTTTGGAACTTGATTGAGCTTTCATTATGAATCGTTCATAAAATGTGCATATGATTTACGCAGCAAAAGCACATTGAGCTTATTAAATGTTTGACCTTTATAGTATGACAGTGAGAAAAGTTATACTCAGCAATCTATTGTAGATTTTGAGAAAACTTGTCTCTAGTCGCACTGATTGAACAGTTTAAGATCTGTTGGTTAATGTTGATATTAAATTGTTTATTTTAGCTAAAGAATACAAAGTGGCGTTTCTGAATGGTTTCTTCAGATAAGAGATCCATTGTGATTTCTTAGTTTGAAGAATTCATTTTGGAATGGCCCTGGAGTTTGTATTCTGCTAAGATTACAATTTGGTAAATTAGCTTATAGAGCCTATTGTAAACTCGGATGAGCTTTCTGGAAATTTGTGTTTTCTAATTTTGATATAAGTCTGATTGTCTGATTTTATCAAAGCATAGAGAATACATTTGAGATAGAAGGTTTAATGGGAGTGTACAAATTTCTTTCTAGTGTTTTACATCATAATGACATTATTATTATTAAGGTAATCATGAGAAGTTTATGAGGTAAAAGGTTTACCTGAGTCTTATTTTCTCCGTGAAAACAATGGGAGTGGTTTCTATTATATTCGATATAAAGTTTTATATATGATATAAAATTAAGAATCTTGAAAGATACTCTCATTAGTCGTACATTAGATATGATCTAATAAAGGACACAGTGAGACTATCTGTGTGACAGTTAGTATAACTGTTTGATAGTTAGTGTGTCTATAATATATAATATTCATCTTTCGTAAATGATGATTCCTATGTCGAAAGAGAAATTGATTAGAATGTCTAGTCAATCTTATGCATCATAGGATGATGGCATAATGAATACTATATTTATTGTGATTATAAATATCAATTTAATCGTAATTGTTAGGAGTTATTTTGATACCCTGTAGACCATAAGATATGTCTTGAAACATGTTTTTTGTTATCTTTGAGATATTAAGAACGAGTTTCTAATTAATGGAGAATAAAGTTCGCAACCATTATGGTCAGATTAGTTTTGAATCTAATTATGACATTAGACATTCTATGTCATAAAGAGTCAGAAAAGATGCAGTGGGAGTGTCACAGAGGATTCTACTTTGTGAGTGGAATTAGATGCAACTTATGAAATATTGACTTATGAAGTTGCATAGTGACCTTGTAGATTAGAAGTTTGTTATTAGTATTGTGTTTGCGGTTGTCTACATAGTATTTTGGATTTGATCCGTAAATAATTAGACAACTTAGTAGCTGAAGCATAATGTTATTGTGGCATATGAGTCATATTGATGTGGAATTTAGTTTCTACGAAAATATGAATGATGCTGGCTAAGGGAAATATTTGTGTTTGTTGGACAAACTCAATATGTCATAGCGGGCTTACTTGTTGTTGCCTACCTTTTGAGCGCTAGGTGAGTTCTTGAGGGCCATGCATATGTGATACACATTAAGATGTGTATATGTTACCGTGGATTGGCACCAGAGCAAGTGGGAGAAATTGTTAGGGTTGGTGCTCTGAGCGCCAATCCAGATCGTATTTATGTCTGATTCATGAATACAAGCAACATTTTTTTTCCATAATATTACTTATTTATGGTTGCACCTCTTGTCTTTTATTATATATATTCGATCTAATTCATTAGATTGGAAATAAATCATGTTTAGTGATATATATATATATTAGACAAAGACCCGATAATACATAATGTAGTGCGCAATTACAACGTAGCTTGTAATTGACATTGATAGGTGTCATTATTAGAAATACGTTATCAAATTAAGTTCCTGGCCAAGATTTAATCCATTGAGACCAGTACATGTCGTATATCGGACTTTGTCCGATGGTTTATCCCAATGAACCATGAGTCTTGGGAGACTCGTATAGACGTGTAGGTGTTTATTTGATAAACACTGAATGACTCACCGAATATTGCCTAATAGATGGTACCAACGTCAATAAAAATCTTCTCGGGTTGAGTAGAATAGTTATTCTTTGACTTGAGATACCACTGTGGATATATGAGTTATCCTCCATATTTATATGGCAGTCACATCACCGATCTATTTAGATCAGAACTCCGTATGTTCGTTAGGTGTGGACTCATGCTCATGATATCTTGTGTGTGTCAAGATAGGATCCGTCAGTCCTGTGTACAGGGCATATATATTCATTATATGATTAGCAATATGTTAAATCCATGGCTGTGGTATACTTCGGAAGTAAGTTCTGAGTGTTATTTAGAAGATTGCTAATAGATACATCGAAAGAATTATACCTATAGAGATTTGACGTTTATATCCATATCTCTGAGTTAATCCGGATACCTGTGACGGAGGGATTATATGTATGCAATGACCTCGACCTGTACGATTCAACGAGTTTATCCGTAGTCCTCATAATTTACGGGTGGGTAAATTATGGACACGAAATTTGATTTTGTGACGGATATGACTGACTCTAAATAGTCTCACTAATGAAATATACTGGTAGAGCACTAGGGTAATTTTTATGAATAATGGAGATTATTTATAAATCATTTAATCGTTAAACGAATAATACATGCAAAAAAACCTAATGGTAATTTCTTAATTAATGTGTATTTGTATTTAATATTTGATTTTATTTAATTGTCAAATTATGATTTGACATATATCATTAATATATGTATTTGAGATATTTAATGCAAATATATTACATATATTTAAGATAATTGTATTTAATTATTTAATTGTTTAATTGTTAAATAATTAAATTAGTTAAAAACTAAATATCTTATGCCATGATTAATGTTAGGAAATAGCGTACTTCTATTGGTTCACTTGTAAGGTTTACTTATGATAAATGTTATCATTTGAAACAAGTAAGCTTAAAGTCATTACCATTTAATTTGTTGAAAAAAAAAATTAAAATATCTTAATATTTTCTTTGACAAGTTTCGGCCAAGGGGTGAAAAATAAAAGGTTTTTGTTTTTCATTTGGATGACATTACACAAGTTACCAAATATTTACTAAGTTAAAAGTTTGAGAGAAAACTTTGAAGGAGAAAAGAAAAGCTTAAGGAAAAAGTTACTTTTGTAAGTATTTTCTCAATTTCTTCAACTTGAAAATTGTTTCCATATTTCTAAGCTTCAACATGTGTTGCTTAGAATTATCTCTACTATTTAATTATGTAAATTAATTGATTGGAAACTTGTTGGAAAGATGTTGCATGTGTGTATGAACAAAGCATGCTTATAATTTGTTATTAAGCATCCTAATGATTAATTAGTAATCATGTTATCATTCTAGAGTTGCTAAGTCACTCATTTATGATCTAAAATTGTTCTTGAGTTGTTTCAAAGTGGTGAGACTTGTTTAGTGTGTTAAAGAAATGATTAAAGTGTTGAATTTATTCAATTTAGTGTAAATTGATCAGTTAGAGTAATTTGAGAAATTAGGGTTCTTAACATATTCCAATTTTGGGGATTTTCATATATGTGATATATTATGGTGTGTATATGATACATATTAAATTTGCGATTGATTGGATTTGATCTTGACGTGTTTTGAACAAGATTAGACTAAATTATAAAATTTGGAAACCTTTGGGGCTTCTCGGTAATTTTTGAATTTAGTGGGGTTTTTATTGAAATTTATATTTTGATGTGTTGGACATGTTAAAAATCATTTTAGAACTGATTTGGAATCATCCAAAATTATATTTGACAATTTGAGGACTAAAATGAACAAAATATAAAGTTAGGGGTCAAATCATAATTTTCAAGAAATATGATTTCTTGGGTAAAATTTCAGTTTTTAAGTATTAAGTAATTAAAGTAAATAAGTTTATTTTAATTGCCCAAGAAAAATAATTATCGGAAATTATTTCGGAGTAAAAATACGCAAAAACGGTGAAAAACGGTGATACCGGGTAACAGCTGCCGAAACAGTGAATTGGTCATTGTTCAGGCTGTTGGGGTTTTAGGGTGAAAATCCGGTAACGCAGCGGAATCGCGGAAAATCAAAATTTTCCGATTTCAAAATTTTTCTTGGATCAATTAAATAAACTTATTTATTTAATTACCAATTCATCAAATTCTGAAAAAAAAAATTACACAAGAAATTAAATTTCTTGGTAATTACCGAATTGCCCCAATACTTTACAAATTGATCATTTTACTCCTAAAATTGTCAAATACAATTTTGGATGATTTTAAATCATTTCTAAAATGATTTCCAACAAGTCCAACTCATCAAAATCAGATTGCAATAAAATCCTCAATTTTAGTCTAATTGCCGAGAGCACCCAAAATTTTCAATTAATTATAATTTAGTCCTTTTTGTTCAAAACATGTCAAGATCAAATCCAATCAACCTAAAAATTTATATGCATCATATACACACTATAATACATCACATATATGAAAAGCCCCAAATTTGGAATGAGTTAAGAACCCTAATTTTACAATTTCATCAAATTGACCAATTTCACCAAATCCATTACTTTAATTCAAACTTTACAACACCAAACAAGTCTCACCATCATGAAACAACTCAAGAACAATTCTAGGTCATCAATGAGTGGATTAGCAACTCTAGAATGGCAACTTGATTATCAAATAATCAAAAAAGAACTTATGAAACCATTTCAAGCTCACTTTGAAACCATACATGCAAACATCTTTCATACAAGTTCATAACCAATTAAAACATAAACTATAAGTAAAGAGACAACATCAAAGCAACACAAGATGAAGCTAAGCATGTTAGAAATATTTTCTATGTTGAAGACTTTAAAGAAAAACTTACAAAAATAAGATTTTTCCAAGCTTTATTCTTTAGCCTTCAAGCCTTTTTTTTTCTCAACTCTAATATGTTTATTTTGTAACTTATGAACTCCTTAACCCTAAAAATGAAAACAAAACAATATATACTTCACAAAAGTAGCCCTTGGTCGAATTTGAAGCAATATTAATATCTAGATATTTTTTTGGTTTCATTTAAAGTTTACTTTATCAACTTGCATTTTGATCGTTAACATCTTTAATGAAAATTCAACAAGTCAACAAAAGCAACTAAAAAATATAACACTTATATTTATTTTAGGTCATGGCCGAAATTGGCTTAAAAAAGAAAAATAGATATTTTCAAATTTAATCAAAATTAAACAAATATCTTAGAAGTCAAACTCAATTTGACTACCATTTCTTTTTAAAGCAAAGTCAACAATATACACTTGTGAATCATTTCCCATCATTATCATTTGGTAAGATATTTATATTTTAATTACTTTAATCATTTAACAATTAAATAATTAAATAATTAATTAAATATAAATATCTCAAATATATGCATTATATTTACTTTAAATATCTCAAATACATATATTAATGATATATGTCAAATATCATAATTTGACAATTAATTAATGTGTATTTAATAATATCAAATATTAAACACAAATACACACTAATTAGGAAATGACGGTTCGACCATTAATGCATGTATCTTTCGCTTAACAGTTAAACGATTTATAAATAATTACCATTATTTATAATAGTCGCCCTAGTGCTCTACGAGTTTATTTCATTAGTGAGACTCTCTAGATTCAGGCATATCCGTCAAGAAATCCAATTTCGTGTCCATAATCTACCCACCCATATAAATTATGACGATCACAGATAAACTAGCTGAATCATACAGGTCGAGGTCATTGCATACCTATAATCTCTCTGTCACAGGTATCCGGATTATCCTAAAGATATAGATATAAACGTCAAATCTCTATAGGTATAATCTCGTCGACGTATCTATTAGCAATCTCTAAATAACATTTGGAACTCACTTCCGAAGTATAATATGGCCATAGATTTAACAGATTGCTAATCATATTTGGACTACCTATGCTCTGTACACAGAATTGACGGATCCTATCTTGACACACATAGGATATCCTGAGGATCGGTCCACACCCAACGAATATGCGGATGTCTTATCTAAATAGATCGGTGACGTGACTGCCATCTAAGTGTGGAGGATGTCTCAGACATCCACAATGGTATCTCAAGTCGAAGGACCACTATGCTACTCAACCTGAGAAGATTCTTATTGACGTTGGTGTACCATCTATTAAGAATCTTCGGTGAGTCATTCATTGTTTATCCACTATAAACACCTACACGTCTATACGAGTCTCCCAATACTCATGGTTTATTGGGATAAACCATCGGATCAAGTCTCGATATACGACATGTACTGGTCTCAACGGATTTAACTAACCTACCGTGTTAGTAAATCTTGACCAGGAACTTTATTTGATAATATATTTCTAGTAGTGACACTTCCCAATGTCAATTACAATCTACTTTGTAATTGTGCACTACATTATATATTAACGGTTCTTTGTCTAATATATACATATCACTAAATCGGATTTAGTTTCAATCTAATAGTAATTAGATCGAATACGTATATAAAAACAAGAGGTGCAACCACTAAGTAAGTAATATTATGGAAAAAAAGGATGTTCGTATTCATGAATCAGACATAAATATGGTCTGGATTGGCGCTCTGAGCACCAACCCCAACACAGGCAGCCTAAGAACTGTCCAAATATTTTTTTGGCTGACCTGGGCAGTCCCCATGTGCATTGGTCGGTCGGTTCGGCTGGAAACGTATTTTATGCTATTTTACGAAAAAAATGTTTTCCTCTAAAGTTTAACGGTGTTTCTATATTATTTATGTCATTATATGATATCGAATGGATATGTTTAGGTGAAATATGAATGAATTATTAATATTGGATATTGAATAAATTATTCGTAAGTTTAAAAACTTTAAACTATGATTTCGCCCGAACCGCGCTTCTTCTGATGCGCCGCCCTGATAAAACCCCAACAGAGGTATGTTTCTTCAGACGGGATTTAAAAACATTATAACTTTTTATAATGTGTAGATTTTTCTATAGGTTAATATTTGATGAGCGGAAAATATATCAATATTTACCGCCCATTTTCACTTAATATTTTGTTTAGTTTCTCGAGTTTGATGAACATTTTGATGTGTTCTAGTTTATTTTGCAGATAAAATAATATTGTGACTCAATGAAATTATTTAGGATGAAATGTGGGTCAAATAAGGGCAAAAATTGGACTTGACATATTAATTTTGGAGATTGGAAACTTGAAAGGGCGTTCTAACGAAGTGCAGTTTCGGAAATTCTAATTTTGCGCAACTGTCATATTTTGGGCATAACTTTTTATTCCGATATCGGATTGAGTTGATTCAAGTTCCAGATTAAAGAAAACTCAAATATCTACAAAGGTAAATCTTTTATTATTGCTATTTAGATTAATCTCCCTTAATTATAATATAATAAACCTTACTTAATGAGGATACCGCCATATTGGTCGGTTGGTAATTAATTAATAATTTGACTTAATCAGGATACCGCCTATATGGCTGGTTGGTAATTATCACGCAAAGTTAATATATTATATTAAGAGAGATATCTAAAATAGTAGTAATAAAAGTGGATCCTCTAACCCCCAGTATTTTCTTTTATTGTATTTTTACTTTATTTACTTTCAGCAATTTACTTTTCAGTAATTTACTTTTCAGCAATTTACTTTTCAGTATTTAATTTTCAGCATTTACTTTATGTCTTTTCTTTTATTTAAGTTTTTACTACTCGTAAATATGTGTCGTAACTAAGCCAGTTATCTGGGGTTGTGATGAAATCCAATATCACCAGTTTATAAGGGGTTAAATTACAGTTTGGGTAATATAAAGGTTTATTTATTGAGCCTTAATCCTAATGCTTTTTATTAACTGGCCATTAATAAAATTGAACTGGTAAACTTAAAATGAACTTGGAAAAGAGATTTTAGGTTAAAGACCTTAGACTCAATAGCCCACGATCTTCCTTGAGGATAGATAACCCTTTAATAGATTTCCTTACAGGATAGGAAATACCTGTCGGGCGGGGGTAGCCATAATTTGAACTTAATCTTAATGAATTCATATAACTTGGTTAACATAGGAATAGATTAATTGAGTTATACTGAGTATTTATATTTGACCATCGGAAGAGGCTTTTACATAATTCCGTTTTCCAGGTTAATAAACCAATATATTTCACAAACGTAAAATAACAACTTCATCTTTTAAAAAGATATTGGAAAGATTCACAACCCTGAATAGTTTTATAAATTTGAATTTTCTTCAATCTACTTTCAAGCAATTTTAATTACTAGTTTCAAATTTAAAGTCATCATCCAATCAAACAATCAATCCATTAGATACTCGTAAAAGTTTGGCTTCATAAATTAATAGATTAGGTATTAAGTCCTCGTGAGATCGATACTTTTTTATACTACTTGAACGATACGTGCGTTTGCGTTATACGTGTGTGACTACGCCGGTCAAGTTTTTGGCGCCGTTGCCGGGGACTTATTTATCTTTCACTATTGGTTTTGGAGTTATATACTTTTACTTGTATCTATTTTTTTTTACTTATTGTTTTTGTTTTCTCTTGTTTCAGGTTCTCATACACTACATGAGACGAACCAGAAGCTTTGAAATCCGACCGCTTGACCCAGAAATTGAAAGAACCATCAGACAATTGAGAATGGAAAGGCGAGAAGGCCAAAAAGCATTAGTCAACATGGAACCTGAACATTTAGAAGTTGCACCAGCAATTCCCATTCAAGACAGAACTATTCTGGTGGTTGACGGCTTCATTTCATGTATTGTACTTCCTTCATTACCAGTAAATACGTGTGACATCAAAGCATGCATTCAGATGATTCAGCAATCAGTACAGTTTGGGGGGAATGCAATTGAAGATCCTAATGCCCACATCAGCAACTTCCTGGAAGTTTGCGGCACTTTAAATTACAACAGAGCGTCAGAAGAAGTAATGAGACTGTGAGTTTTTACATATTCCTTAAAAGACAGAGCAAAAGCTTGGCTACATTCACTACCAGCAGGTTCCATCACAACTTGGAACACTCTAGCCACCAAATTCCTTACAAAGTACTTTCCACCAGTCAGAACAGAAAAATTGAGAAATGACATCACATCATTTATACAACTTGACTTGGAAACACTCTACGAAGCTTGGGAAAGGTACAAAGATTTACTCCGGAAATGTCCTCACCATGAGATTCCAAAATGGCTTCAAGTCCAAACTTTCTATAATGGACTTTCTGGATTGATGAGAACCAAAATTAATGCTGCTGCTGGAGGAGCTTTGATGGCAAAAGGGGATGATCAAGCCTATGACTTAATCGAAGAAATGGCTAACAACAATTCATCTTGGCCAACAGAAAAAAGCATGATTCAACGAATTGCAGGAATTTGTGAAGTTGGAGCTAACTCAACAATGAATACTAAGTTGGAGCAAATGTGCAAAAGCCTGGAAACACTTAGCACGCAAGTTGTAAACATCGCCAGAGCCACAAGTTCACCATATGGAGGAGCACTAGAGCCAAACCAACATGAAGAAACGGTGAACTATGTCAACAATTTCAACAGACATGGAAACAATCCATATTCCAACACCTACAACCCAGGGTGGAGGAATCATTCCAATTTCGCATGGAGTAACAATTCATGGCAAAAGAACAATCCACCACCTGGATTTCAACAGCAGGACAAAGGCCATGAGTATGACAAAGAAACAGGAATAACAGAAGTGATGACCCACTTAAAAAGATAGAAGCAAAATACGACTCTCAAGCAGCTAGGTATGATGCTTTGTTTCAATCCCAAGCAGCATTAATTCAAAGTCAATCTGCTTCTATTAAAGCACTGAAGAATCAAATTGGACAACTGGCTAATGTTCAGAGTTACAGACCGCCAGGAAACCTTTCTAGCAACACTGAACCAAATCCAAGAAACAGGGGGAAGGAGCAATGTCATGCCATCATGTTAAAAAGCGGTACTGAAATTAACAAAAATATTGGAGTCAAGGCAACTATTGAGGAAGTTCCAAAAGAAAACAACGAAGCAGTTCCACAGATGGAGGAAAATGAAACAAAGGAAAAAGATCGAGAAAGAATCACTATACCTCCACCTTTTCCACAGCGTCTCCAGAAGAATAAACTAGACAAGCAATTTTATCGGTTCCTAGAGATCTTTAAAAAGCTGCATATCAACATTCCATTTGCAGAAGCGTTGGAACAAATGCCCAGCTATGTCAAATTCATAAAGACATTCATTCATGAAATAGAAGATTGGGAGATTACGAGACAGTAGCATTGTCAGAAGAATGCAGCGCCATCATTCAGAGGAAGCTTCCCCCAAAGTTGAAAGATCCTGGCATTTTCATTGTTCCTTGCACCATAGGAGAACATGACTTCGGTAAGGCTTTGTGTGATTTAGGTGCAAGTGTTAAATTGATGCTTTTTTCTATTTTCAGGAAATTACATATTCGAGAAACAATGCCCACCTCAGTCTCTCTACAACTTGCTGATAGAACACTCGTATTTCCGCGAGGTGTGGTTGAAGATGTGCTGGTCAAAGTTGACAAATTTATTTTCCCAGGAGATTTTATTGTCCTTGATATGGAGGAAGACGAAGACGTGCCGATCATCCTCAAGAGACCATTCTTGGCTACTGGTCGAACCATTATTGATGTATAGATATGAGAACTAACAATGAGGGTACATGACCAAGAAGTAACATTCAATATTTTCAAGGCCATGAATTTCCCAGATGATGAAAAGAAGGAGGAATGTTTCAGACTTAATGTGATAAATAGTACCATCCAGAACTCCAATGCAATGCAAAGTTCTACTGACAAATTTAAAGCATGTCAATTGCCTGTGGAGACTGAAGATAAAACGTCTTGTGCACTAAAGACACAGATTTTTGCACTACATCAACATAAGAGAAACATTTCCACGAGCTCAAAGAATTGGAGGAATTTCACATACAGCCTTTT
This sequence comes from Zanthoxylum bungeanum, assembly GCA_019454045.1. Classification (NCBI taxonomy): domain Eukaryota; kingdom Viridiplantae; phylum Streptophyta; class Magnoliopsida; order Sapindales; family Rutaceae; genus Zanthoxylum; species Zanthoxylum bungeanum. Next base: position 33,231 of record SKCR01006093.1, on the reverse strand, counting down.
GAGAATGCCAAATTGTACAAAGAAAATGCCTAGAAGAGACATGATGAGAAGTTAGTGCGCATACAACTGGAACCAGGGCAGAGGGTACTGTTAAACAAGTCAAGCTTGAAACTCTTCCCATGGAAGTCAAAATCATGGTGGTCAGGTCCATTCTTAATCACCAATGTTTTCCCAGATAGAGCCATTGAGTTACATGATCCCGACTCCAACAAAACATTCAAGGTTAAAAACAAGCGTGTCAAGCACTACTGGGGAGAATCATTTGAGCGACAAAACATAAGTGTCACACTTTCAGATCCAGCCTAATGTTCGGGAAATCATGTCTAGTTGACGACGTTAAACTTAGCGCTAGCTGGGAGGCAACCCAAGCAATTTGTGTATATATTCAGATTTGGTGTGTTTGATTTTTGTGTGTTTAGTTTTTGCAGGTTAAGTCATTTCAGGATGGAAGACGTTCTCGCAAATCTTCACAAGCAATTTCATTCTCTCCCTCAAAACATTCTGCTGAAAGTCTACAAAGCTCGCTTGGAACGGATGAGACTACTGATGATCAAAGGTATTCCTAATGACATTCGTTGGATTATTGAAGCACATGTCCGATTGGCAGGATCCAGACTTTTTGACCTTTCACGATTTCTTTTATTGTTTTCCTAATAATCGTCCTTTAGATGTAGAATTTCAGCTAACCAGGTACGGTTTTCTAAACTCTTCTTCTACTGTTTAAGACATTGGGGACAATGTCTCATTTAGGTTTGGGGGAGGAGAATAGTTAATTTGTATCTTGTTTTTATTGTTTTATTATTAGTCAAAAAATTTCGAAAAAGCCAAAAAAAATTGAAAATTTTTACAAAAAAAAAAAAAAAAACAAAACAAAAATTGTTTTTGTGTTTTTAATTTGATTAATCAGGTGAAATTGGTGTAAGAGATAGCCGAGTAAGGAATTTCTATTCCTGAGACGTATCTCAACCTATTTCGGAACAAGTTAATTTTTATTTATTTCCTTTTAAATTATTTAATTTGTGAATTCTCCATAAACCTAACTAAAATGGATCTTCATATGCTCAGTTGACAGATATTATCAACTTTCATGGTAACATACAAACATGAGCTGTAATTGATGAGTTTGTAATATTTTGTGCTCTAGTTTAATTGGAGGAAACATCTAAAAAGCGAATGAGTAAAAAAAAAGTAAAAAAAAAAAAAAAAAACGTCTGAGATCCGAATTATAAAGTCTGTAAGGGTGTTTTAACACCTAGCCCAAAAATTATCAAATATAATTTTGGATGATTCTAAATCATTTCTAAAATATTTTTCAACAATCTAATGCACCAAAATCAGATTTAACACAAATCCCCAATTTTTTGAGTAATTGCCGAGAGCACCCCCAATTTTCAGTTTTTTGCAATTTGGTCCTTTTGTTCAAAAATAAGCCAAGATCAAATCCAATTAACCCAAAATTTTACATGCATCATATTCATACCATAATACATCACATATATGAAAAGCCCTAATTTGGAGAAGTTTATGAACCCTAATTTTTCAATTTCATCAAATTGTCCAATTTTACCAAATCTTTAAAATCCAAAACTTTAATCCATTCAATACTTCACCAATCTAGCCTCAACACTTTGAAACAACTCTAGAACAATTCTAGGTCACCAAGGAGTGGCTTACCAACTCTAGAATGGCAACTTGATTTTCTAAAATTCAAAAGTAAAGCTTTGAAACAATTTCAAGCTTACTTACATGCTTCAATCTTTCATCAAAGTTCAAAACCATATAAACACAAACTATAAGAGTAGAGATAACATCAAAGCATCACAAAATGAAGCTAAGCATATTAGAAACATTTTCTATGTTGAAGACTTTAAAGAAAAACTTACAAAAATAAGATTTTTCCAAGCTTTTTCTTTAGCCTCCAGCCTTTTCTCTCAACTTCTTTTATGTTTATTTTGTATCAAATGAACTTTTTAAACCCTAAAAATGAAACAAAACAATATATACCTCCTCCAAAATAAGCCTTGGCCGAATTTTAGGGAGAAATAAATAAAATATCTAGATATTTTGGTTTTAATTCATTTAATGGTTTATCAACTTGTTTTGCTTTTATCATTACACTTTAATGATTCTAAACAAATCAACAATGACAACTTAAAAAATATAACACTTATATTTAATAAGTAATGGCCGAAAATTACAAATAAAAAAGGAAAAATGATATTTTCAATTTTAACAATTAAAACAAATATCCAAGGAAGTCAATTCAATTTGACAACCTTTTTCCTTTAATGTAAAGTCAAACATTTACACTTATAATCATTTCCTAACTTTATCATATGATGAAATATTTATATTTTAATTATATTAATCATTTAACAATTAAATAATTAAATATTTAATTAAATACAAATATCTCAAATATATGTATTATATACTTTAAATATTTCAAATACATATATTAATGATATATGTCAAATACCTTTATTTGACAATTTATTAATGTGTATTTAATAATATCATATATTAAATACAAATACACATTAATTAGGAAATGACGGTTCAGCCCGTTCGCATGTATTTTTCGTTTAACGTTTAAACGATTTATAAATAATCAACATTATTCATAAAAGTTGCCCTAGTGCAATACGAGTATATTTCATTAGTGAGACTCTCTAGATTCAGGTATATCCGTCACAAAATTCAATTTCGTGTCCATAATTTACCCACCTGTAAATTATGACGACCACTGATAAACTAGCTGAATCATACAGGTCGAGGTCATTGCATATGTATAATCCGTCCGTCACAGGTATCCAGATAATCCCAGAGATATAGATGTAAACGTCAAATCTCTATAGGTATTATCCCGTCGACGTTTCTATTAGCAATCTCTAAATAACATTCGGAACTTACTTCCGAAGTATACTGTGGCCACATATTTAACAGACTGCTAATTATATATGGACTACCTATGCTCTGTACACAGAACTGACGGATCCTATCTTGATACACACAGGATATCCTGAGGATCGGTCCACACCCAACGAACAGGCGGAGGTCTGATCTAAATAGATCGGTGACGTGACTGCCATCTAAGTGTGGAGGATGTCTCATACATCCACAGTGGTATCTCAAGTCGAATGACCACTATGTTACTCAACCCGAGAAGATTCTTATTGACGTTGGTGTACCATCCATTAAGAATCTTAGGTGAGTCGTTCAGTGTTTATCCACTATAAACACCTACACGTCTATACGAGTCTCCCTAGACTCATGGTTCATTGGGATAAAACCATCGGACCAAGTCTCGATATACGACATGTACTGGTCTCAACAGATTTGACTAACCGACCTGTGTTAGTGAATCTTGACCAGGAACTATATTTGATAATATACATTTAGCAGTGACACTTCCCAATGTCAATTACAAACTAGCTTTGTGACTATGTACTGAATTATATATTATCGAGCCTTTGTCTAAATATACATATCACTAAACAACATTTAGTTTCAGTCTAATCGTAATCAGATCGAATACGTAAATAAAAACAAGAGGTCCAACCATAAATAAGTAATATTATGGAAAAGGGGATGTTCGTATTCATGAATCAGACATAAATACGGTCCGGATTGGCGCTCTGAGTACCAACCCCAACAATTGCTCCCACTTGCTCTAGTTCCAATCCACGGTATCATATACACACATCTCAATGTGTATCATATACTCATGGCTCTCAAAAGCTCACCTAGCACTTAAGAGGTAGGCAACAAGAAGCAGGTCCGCTATGACATATTGAGTTTTTCAAACTAACTCTATCGTTTCCCATAGTCAGCATCATTCATATTTTGTAGAATCTAAATTATACATTAAAATTACTCTGATGCTACATCAGTATTGTGCTACAACTACTGAGTTGTCCAAGTATTTAGGGATCAAATCCAAAATACTATGAAGACAACCGCAAGCACAATACCAATATAAAACTTCTAATTTATAAGGTCAATATGCAACTTCATAAGTCAATACTTCATAAGTTGCATCTAATTCCACTAAATAGTAGAATCCTTCGTGACACTTCCACTGCATCTTTTGTGACTATTTATGACGTAGACTGTCTAACGTCATAATTAGTCTCAAAACTAATATGACCCTAATGGTTGCAGATCGTATGCTCCATGAATTAGAAACTCGTTCTTAATATCTAAAAGATCACAAAGAACGTGTTTCAAGATCCATCATATGGTCTATATGATATCAAAATAACTCGTAATAATTACGATTAAATCGATATCTTTAATCGCACATAACAAAGTATTCATTATGTCATCATCAAACGATACATAAGATTGATTAGACATTCTAATCAATATTTCTTCCGAAAAAAGGAATCATCATTTACGAAAGATGAATACTTTATATACAAGTCACACATTAACTGTCAAACAGTTATACTAATTGTCATACAGATAGCCTTGTTGTGTCTTTTATTAGATCATATCTAATGCACGACTAATATGAGTATCTCACAAGTCTCTTAGTTTTATATCTTATATAAAACTTTATATCAAATATAACAGAGACTACTCCCACTGCTTTCACGGAGTAAAGAAGACTTAGGTAAACCTTTTACCTCACAAACATCTTATTATTACCATAATAATGATAATGTTGTTAGGATATATAACACTAGAAAGTAATTTGTACGCTCCCACTAACCCTTCAAGCACATGTGTATTCTCTGTACTTTGACAAGATCAGACAATCTGACTGATATCAAAAATAGAGAAGATAGATTCCGAAAGACTTATCCGAGTCTACAATAGGCTCTATAAGCTAGCACACTAAACTGCGATCTCATCAGAACACAAACTCTAGGGTCATTCCAGAATGAACTCTTCAAACAAATAAATCACAACTGATCTCTTATCTGAATAAGTCATTCAAAAACGCCACTTTGCATTCTTTAGCTAAAATGTACAGTTTAATATCAATATTAACCAATATATCTTTAATTGTTCAATTAGTGTGACTAGAGAGAGGTTTCCTCAGAATCTACAATAGATTGCTGAGTATAACTTTTCTCACTGTCATACTATAAAGGTCAAACCTTAATAAGCTCACACTGCTTTCGCTGCGCAAACAATTAGCACAAATCATGAACTAATTCATAATGAAGCTTAATCAAGTTCAAAACTTGATCGTAGTAAGCTATGAACAATTTTAGATCTATGGTTCAATGATGAACTTCCAGAATCGATATCAAATATTGCTTTCATTATAAGTTATAGGATAATTTTCTTCGGTAAGAAAACAACAGAACCATTAAGTATCAAATACTCGTAAATGATTCTGATATCCTATTAGACTTATACAGAAGATGTATAAGGGTTGTTTCATCTTATTAATTACGTAGTTCCAATTATAGTTTATCATTCTCACATTTGACTTCAATAAGTCAAGTCTTTTCTACAATAATTAACATCTGATGTACACCCAAGTAATAAAATGATTTTATTACTTAGGATCGTATGAACGATATTTTATTAAATAGAATACAATATTCTATAAAATAGAATAATGAAATGATAAACTTTTACTTATACCTCCGAGGTGTAAGTAATTTCCATTATATAACTATTATATAAAAGAAAGATTCAAATCTCAAACTTTTCAAGATTCAGATTTTCTACCAATACATATCATATATGCAACTGTGGAAATTAATGGAACCTAAATTAAAAGGATGAACTAGTGTTACTGGAGCATATCCCCAAGAGTATTGAAACTAATTTGGTAACATTCAATATCAAACGAATCAAATCATATAAGATTCGACTGCTCCCACTACTCAATTCCATCAAGATGGAATCGTGGAAGAATAATATTGAATATGAATCATATTCACTAAATAACCTTAGAACTAATTGCTTTAAATTCATATGTTTGATCGTATCAAAGATCTTTGAACAATTCAAAGACTTGTTGTGAATATAAGGATCACGTTTTCAAAATTTCAGATTGAATATATTTGAACCAGTCAAATATGTTCAATCAGCGTTTCATTAGAACAGATTGAAAGTGCCTGATCATTTCAAGACGTTCAATATGTGTTCTTTCAGAAACACGTAACTAAGTTATGACAATTCATAAACTAAGTTATGAAGTAAAGAAAACTACCTTAAGCAATTACAATTCATTAAAACTACATACATCTAATGTATCAGTTTAATGAATCTGGTGGTCCAATGACAAATCATTGGTTAAATGAGATTTTAATCACCTTCCTGAATACAATATTCATTAAATGGATAAGGATCTGTGGTGTGATCTTGTATCAAACCATCCTTTACCATACGGAATCATATAATGCTTAAGTGATTAAACTCATAAAACACCGTTCTAAATTATTTATTTTACCGAATAATTTTTCTTAATGTTTATCTCTACGTCAATGACACTACTAGTTATATTTAAAATATATAAGAATTGTTTATAAAGAACAAGTAACTATCCAATAGTCGCGAGTTCCGATATCAAATATCAAAACAATCGTTAACTAATATTTTTAAATAACTAGATGGGAGATCTGGTATCCAATACCTATAGTTGTAGTATTGTGAAAATCGATATTTTCTATACACAACTATACGCATCTCCTTTCTTTAGCTTTACTATTTGCATTCAACTATTCACAACAATTGCAAATAATTGATTAGCAAATTGTGTCAGACACATTGCCTCTATAGGTCATTAAAGCTAAGAAACGTCATTACTAGATAAACAAATACCTAATGGGGCTTTCTTAATACCAGTCAAGAATCTCGAGACATGAACTAATTCAAGTCAATTCTTACCGCATAAGAAACTATTCTCTCTAAAGTATTATATCCTAAAAGGGATATTTATCTAGATTATCTATCATGACTTAGAAACTAAGTCATTAACCATCTTGATTTTTGAAGAAAATCGGAACAATAGTTCCCGATGGTTTAGACCAATCTAATAATATCCTAGTATAGTAGTATCTAGAACCTATTCTAGAATAACTGCAACCAAGAGTCAAGTCAGATAACATATCAAAATATGTGTGCAGTGATTGAAAAGTTTAATTCTATCTTAAATAGATTAAGGAATACAAACAAACGCGGTTATTTCCATAATAATACACATTGCCTAAGTTAAGGAATATTTTAAACTTAGCAGTGTCTCCCACTATTTTACGTAATACCGTAATCCCCAACGGAAGAACGAGAATTCAATAATTAAATCGAATTCCATAATGGGAAGAGGACCCCATGAATATATTTCAGCTCACAGTAGAGGCACGGTCTCGCCTACGTATATTCATCAGGTAGACAACTCATTTGTCAATCACTCACTGGTGACTCCTGGGTTTCCGGTCCGGATCGTTTCTCATTGTGACTGCTAAGGCAGCCCACAAGGAGACGTACCAAGGTTAAACTCGTCAATGATAAACTCAAGCTACTTGCGTAACCATGACAGCTAGGGCACGTTCAGGATTCCGCTTTCACTTGAATTTATCTAGTATCTAATATACATCCGGCATAAATAAATCTCTATCGGCTACACCCTCACAGCAGAGGCACGGTCTCAGATCTAGTCACGGAAAAATATTCATAAACCGTATTGACAAGACGGACCAAGAAACAAGTATTCCAAATACTAGTTACTTTAAAACCTTATTAAGCGGGGATATTTCATAAAGTGTCATACACTTTAAATTTAATCAAATTAAATGAAAGCATGCATGTATCAAGTAAAGATAAGAAAAACATTATATTTTAAAGGGCTAATCATTTCGGGGTGTCCAGAATCATACTCGCTCTGATACCATTTTGAATGGGTTTTAAGGGGGAATATCGATAACGCAGCGGAATAGTGGAAAATCAAAATTTTCTGATTTCAAAAATTTTCCTCGGATCAATTAAATAAATTTATTTATTTAATTATCCAATTATCAAATTCTGAAAAATTACACAAGAGATCAAATTTCTTGGTAATTACCGAATTACCCCCCAAACTTTGTAAATTGATTATTTTAGCCCAAAAATTATCAAATATAATTTTGGATGATTCTAAATCATTTCTAAAATATTTTTCAACAATCTAATGCACCAAAATCAGATTTAACACAAATCCCCAATTTGTTTAGTAATTGCCGAGAGCACCCTCAATTTTCAGTTTTTTGCAATTTGGTCCTTTTGTTCAAAAATAAGCCAAGATCAAATCCAATTAACCCAATATTTTACATGCATCATATTCCTACCTACCATAATACATCACATATATGAAAAGCCCCAAATTTGGAGAAGTTTATGAACCCTAATTTTTCAATTTCATCAAATTGTCCAATTTTACCAAATCTTAAAATCCAACACTTTAATCCATTCGATACTTCACCAATCTAGCCTCAACACTTTGAAACAACTCTAGAACAATTCTAGGTCACTAAGGAGTGGCTTACCAACTCTAGAATGGCAACTTGATTTTCTAAAAATCAAAAGTAAAGCTTTGAAATAATTTCAAGCTTACTTACATGCTTCAATCTTTCATCAAAGTTCACAACCATATAAAAACAAAAACCTATAAGAGTAGAGATAACATCAAAGCATCACAAAATGAAGCTAAGCATATTAGAAACATTTTCTATGTTGAAGACTTTAAAGAAAACTTACAAAAACAAGATTTTTCCAAGCTTTCTTCTTTAGCCTCCAAGCCTTTTCTCTCAACTTCTTTTATGTTTATTTTGTATCAAATGAACTTGTTAAATCCTAAAAATGAAACAAAACAATATATACCTCCTCCAAAATAAGCCTTGGCCGAATTTTAGGGAGAAATAAATAAAATATCTAGATATTTTTCTTTTGTTTCATTTAATGGTTTATCAACTTGTTTTTGCTTTTATCATTACACTTTAATGATTCTAAACAAGTCAACAATGGCAACTTAAAAAATATAACACATATATTTAATAAGTAATGGCCGAAAATTACAAATAAAAAAGGAAAATTGATATTTTCAATTTTAACAATTAAAACAAATATCCAAGGAAGTCAAATTCAATTTGACAACCTTTTCCTTTAATGTAAAGTCAAACATTTACACTTATAATCATTTCCTAACTTTATCATATGATGAAATATTTATATTTTAATTATATTAATCATTTAACAATTAAATAATTAAATATTTAATTAAATACAAATATCTCAAATATATGTATTATATTTACTTTAAATATTTCAAATACATATATTAATGATATATGTCAAATACCTTTATTTGACAATTTATTAATGTGTATTTAATAATATCATATATTAAATACAAATACACATTAATTAGGAAATGACGGTTCGGCCCGTTCGCATGTATTTTTCGTTTAACGTTTAAACGATTTATAAATAATCAACATTATTCACAAAAGTTGCCATAGTGCTCTACGAGTATATTTCATTAGTGAGACTCTCTAGATTCAGGTATATCCCTCACAAAATTTAATTTCGTGTCCATAATTTACCCACCCGTAAATTATGACGACCACGTATAAACTAGCTGAATCATACATGTCGAGGTCATTGCATACGTATAATCCGTCCGTCACAGGTATCCGGATAATCCCAGAGATATAGATGTAAACGTCAAATCTCTATAGGTATTATCTCGTCGACGTTTCTATTAGCAATCTCTAAATAACATTCGGAACTTACTTCCGAAGTATACTGTGGCCACAGATTTAACAGACTGCTAATTATATATGGACTACCTATGCTCTGTACACAGAACTGACGGATCCTATCTTGATACACACAGTATCCTGAGGATCGGTCCACACCCAACGAACAGGCGGAGGTCTGATCTAAATAGATCGGTGACGTGACTGCCATCTAAGTGTGGAGGATGTCTCATACATCCACAGTGGTATCTCAAGTCGAAGGACCACTATGCTACTCAATCCCGAGAAGATTCTTATTGACGTTGGTGTACCATCCATTAAGAATCTTCGGTGAGTCGTTCAGTGTTTATCCACTATAAACACCTACACGTCTATACGAGTCTCCCTAGACTCATGGTTCATTGGGATAAACCATCGGACCAAGTCTCGATATACGACATGTACTGGTCTCAACAGATTTGACTAACCGACATGTGTTAGTAAATCTTGACCAGGGACTATATTTGATAATATACATTTAGCAGTGACACTTCCCAATGTCAATTACAAACTAGCTTTGTGACTGTGTACTGAATTATATATTATCGAGCCTTTCTCTAATATATACATATCACTAAACAACATTTAGTTTCAATCTAATCATAATCAGATCGAATACGTATATAAAAACAAGAGGTTGCAACCATAAATAAGTAATATTATGGAAAATGGGATGTTCGTATTCATGAATCAGACATAAATATGTCCGGATTGACGCTCTGAGCACCAACCCCAACAAGATAACCATTTAATATATTTCCTTACAGGATAGGAATTTACTTGTCAGGCGGGGGTAGCCATAATTGGAACTTAATCTTAATGAATTCAGATAACTTGGTTAACATAGGAATATGATTAATTGAGTTATACTGGGTATTTGTATTTGACCATCGGAAGAGGCTTTTACATAATTTCATGTTCCAGGTTAATAAACCAATATATTACACAAACGTAAAATAACCACTTCATCTTTTAAAAAGATATTGGAAAGATTCACAACCCTGGATAGTTTTATAAATTTGAATTTTCTTCAATCTACTTTCAAGCAATTTTATTTACTAGTTTCAAATTTAAAGTCACCATCCAATCAAAAAATCAATCCATTAGATACTCGTAAAAATTTGGCTTCATAAATTAATAGATTAGGTATTAAGTCCTCGTGGGATCGATACTTTTTATACTACTTGAACGATACGTGCGCTTGTGTTATACGTGTGTGACTACGCCGGTCAATATTATATAGAGGATATGTTTTATTGTATTTAAGCTTGGTTTTAATGTTTTTAAGCTCAAGGTGACTTGTGATCTAATTTTTCCATTTGAGCTAAGGGTGGAAATGGATCGGGCCGGGTTCGAGCTTTGATAAGTCATAATGTGTAACCACACAGCCCGTGCAACCAAAGTCTGACCAGCATGAGTCTGATCAACTCCGTGCACGGTAGTGTTGTTCCTTACTTTTGTTTCTTTATGTTTATCTTATATTGAGGACAATACAAGTTTGAAGTTTGGGGGTGTGTACATGTAGTGATAGTTCCTGCTAATTTAAAATTCAAAAAAAAAATTAATTTGTTGTTTTATGTTTTTAGTTATAGATAGTAAAGCATAAGTCTAATGATGAATTTTGTTTGCTTTAGATAAAATCTTAGAAACGATAAGTTCCCAATTGATTTTTATCTGATGCCTTGAGTAGGTGATCTAGGTTATACTTGTAAGCACTTAACAATAGGTTTTTAGCAGTAAGAACCTACGTAGTTGTCAAATTGACTATTTGAAGAAATTGATTGCCGGTGAATGACCGTTTGCTTAGATATCTATCTCGATTTGCTAGTGTTATAATGTATGGTCTGGTTAAAAATAAAAGAAAAAAATTGATTGAAAAAAGAATGAAAGCATGAGAAAAGAAAGAAAAAAAAGAAAAAGAGTGAGACCACATATAACCGATAAGCGTGAAGCTACCCATGAGGGAGTGTTAGGACCACCATACGGAGAAATGCTACCTTCAAGAGTAGACGTGTTGAAAAAATGAAAAAAGGAAAAAGAAAAAAAAAATCATACCATACTGAGCACATAAAGGCAAATACAGAGTAATTTTGAGATATCTAGGTTGGTTTGACCAATCGGATCTCAATTTTTGAGACGAAATCATTGTGTTGGCTTACTTAAGAGTCGAGCTGTGAATGAACCTTTACACACACACACTGTGAGTCTAGCTTAGATGATTTATTCAAAAATTTGGATTTAAGTTACAATGAGTACTTTGAAGGTTCTCTGATTTCATTGATAAGCATTCTTTGAGGACAATATTATATGTAACTTTCGGGACTCTTTTATTTTATTATTTTTATATTATTACATGTGTTTGAATGACGTTTGTGGGTGTCGTCGTTGTAAGTCCTCACGAGATTATAACTCGTCCACTAGGGTAGCCTAGGGGTTTAAAGACTTGTTGTATACCCTAAATGAAATCATGATCCCTACGAAAGTGGCCTAATTAATTTTGTTAATTTTGTTTGTTTATTTTTATTTTGTCTTTTGCTCGGGACTAGCAAAATCTTAAGTTTGGGGGAGTTTGATAAGTGTGATTTATACCCATTTATTCCTGCATTCTTAGCTTACTATTTTGTTAGATTCTGTGTCATTTAATGTATTTTATAGTTTGTTTTATGTTTTATTGGTAGGAAGCTTTGGAAAATGAATCTTAGAGCAATTGGACTTGTTTTGGGACCATATGGACGCAACGGAAGCACGCGGGAAGAGCGAAAAATGTAGAAAATAACATACCAGAAATTATAACCGGCGTCGCGGTGCCACTTCTGGCGTTGCGACGCCCCTTCAATATTCATCCATAGAAATTCTCGTGGGATTGGCGCTACGACGCCACTTTCCGGCGTCGCGACGCTACGGCAGACACCCAGAAACATCAGAAATCAGGGTTTTACATGCACAAGGACTCCATGACTTCCTTATAAATACATAAGCTTGTCCAAAACCCTAAAAAGGAGGCTAATACACAACATATGTGTTCTAAACACAAACTTAGAGAGATCCAAAGAGAAATATTGAAGAGCGACAAGAGGAGACGAAGGCGGTGACGTCCGAAGACGAAGGGATTCGATTCGGGTTTAATCTTCTAGTTTCTATCTTTAAACTCTAATGATTTCTATTAGATTCATAATCATGTTTTTATTATTTTTATCTTTAGTCATAAACTAAATCTATTGTTCTAGAGGATGATGTAGCCAATGCTTGAACCTATATATTATTTGCCGAATTAATTGTTACGAAGTTTTATTTCAATTTATTTATATTATTTTGTGTTTAATGTTTCTTGTTTGTTGGCCACAAATTGAGATGATGCATGTTTAGAATCTATCGCCCGGGAGAGAGAGATTTTGAATAGGATCTAGAGAATATAACCTATGAGTCTTATAGAGTTCGGGAGAATCTATAGTTCCTTTGAAGTCGTTAACAAAGAATCACATAACATAATGAATTGTTAATTATTAGATTTTTATAGGGATATCGAAGTCAGTAATTAATAATCTTTTCACTATTGCTCAGGAGAGTGAGTGGAATACTTTAGGATTCTTGACTTATAAACAATACAACTGAATAAGAATTGAATAACATGACAAATACATAGGGGATAGTTAGGTGAAATCAGACTCTAGAATCTCTCTATTCATTGAATTATCTTTATCAAACGTTTTATTATCTCGTTTCTTTAGTTTTTAGTTTTAATATTAGTTTAATCTTAATTTAGTTGTTTTCTGAATAAAGTTAGGATTATCAATTATAGTACTTAGTGTGAGTTGAATACAATCCATGTGGGTTCGACACTCTCTCACTTATCTTTACTAAAACTTGACACCGTACACTTGTGGTATGATATAAAATATCACGACATATATACTTGATGAGTGTATAGAAATCACGATAATGAAAATGAGACACAATGCATCAGAATGTATGTTACCAATACATAGACGATATTAAGAAGCTAGCATGGTAGAATACATCACTGTGGATGTTTCTGTCACAAAATTATTTTCTCAATGACAAAAGTAGATCTAGAAATCTTAAATTCAAAAGAATGATGGATTGAAACTATAACTACTAAAAAATGTGTGTTATCACAAGAGGTAGTTCGTTTCTTGTAAACTCACAAGAAATTGAGACAAGTTATTTATGGAAAATTCAACCTTTTTTTCAAAATAGAAGGTCAATTAAAGGTGTTGACACTGGACAATGATTTGTTCATCTTAGAAATTCAGAAAATTTCATGTCAATGTCGCTTTTGAATAAGCATAGTTTCTGGATGGTGTTTGAGATTAGACCTGGTAGTTTTGTCCAAAAACAGAATGTATGTGGGCAATAGATATGCATTTGATGGGATGTTATTCTAAAGATGAATAAGATATATCTCCTACTTATTTGCTTGATTCTCCTGATCTATAGCATGTTAGATTAAGACGAGTTTAATTCTTTGTGTAAGTTAATTAACATAAATCATAGACCTACATTCCAAATTGATTCGATATGAATCATGTGTTGAGGAAAAACTAATCAATTCATCATCTCAAACAATCAATAGGAACATCGAATCACTTGATCTAAATCCACAGTGATATATGTGTTTTAAATTCATTCAAACTATGGCGGTAATAACAGTTTTATTACCTTTAGTAATGAATGCACTGTTGATAAGTTTTAGGTTACCTCAGAATATTTGAGAGGAAGCTGTACTATCAGCAAATTATTTTCTAAATGAGGTACCTCGAAAGAAAAAACGAAACCCCTTAAAAAAATTATGGAAATATATAATACCTTCTTACGAATATGGGGATGTCTTGTTAAAGTGGTCATTCCTTCATCTAAGACGGTGAAAATAGAACCAAAACTGTTAATTGCATTCTCATCGGATATGCACATAATAACAATGTTTATCGATCTCTAGTGCATAAATCTGAGACTTCAGATGTCCATAAGAATATGATAATAGAGTCAATAAATGCATCACTCTTTGAATATGTATTTCGGAAGGGTCGAGATCGTTGAAACGAACACAATAGACTATGAGATTGACGATGAACACATACGTAGCAAAAGAGTAAAGATGGGGAAATCTTTTGGTCCAGATTTTCTAGCTTATTTGCTATAAGGTAAACCACAAACCTTTAAAGATGCTGTAAGCTCTGGAGATGACTCTATCTTGCAAAAACACACATGAGAACTAATGGAACTTTGGAACTTCCTCTGGGATGTAAATCTTTAGGGTCCAAATGGATATCAAGAGGAAAATGAAAGTTGATGGCTCAATTGATCAGTATAAGGTTAGACTTGTAATTGAGGGTTATAAGCAATGAAAATGCCTTGATTACTTTGATACTTATTCTCCGGTAACGAGAATAAATCCCATTAAGATGATAATAGTAATTGTAACTATGCGAAAGGTAGAAATTCAACAAATGGATGTGAAAACAGCCTTTCTAAAATGGAGATTTAAATGAAAAGAAAAAAAATCTACATGAAACAGCCTGAAGGCTTTGCAGTTCCAGGACAAGAGAAAAAAGACTGTAAATTGATAAAGCTATTATATGGCTTGAAGCAAGCACTCAAACAATGGGTTTAATCATATGTTGCAAACAAACAGTGTGACAAATGTGTGTATGTCACCACTCAATTGATGATATATTATTATGTTGCAACCTTTATGATATGTGATTCATTTCATTTCAAGAAAATAATATTAAATAGAGATTAATGAAAGTCACAAATGATACATATAAAATTAAAATGAACTCGCATATCTCGCTCGCGAGCCTTAAATTTATTTAAATATTAAAATTAGATACATCTATTGAAGTTGCTCTTTGGTACCAGCAAGACTAGACTACTGCTGGCATTTTTTATGCATATTAATTTGTTAAGTTAACAGATTCTTTTTTACGTTGGTCCATATTTCATTCAATTTGAGTTGTCATTTTTCAGTAATTTATATTTTTTTTCAATCATGATTTGCAAGTTATTAATAATGTTTATCAAAGAAAACAAATCTAATAACTGATTTTGATTCATTTATTTTCCATGTTTAAAATACCCAAAAGAAAAATAAGATAAATTAATGAGTTTCCAAAAAATAGTAAATAAATGGCAAGTGAAATCTATAAATCTTTTCTGGATAATCTAAAAATAACAAAAACAAAATTAAATTTGTTTTCTGCGGCTTCTGCCTTCAATATATAAATAGTGAGTCAACTGCCAATTGGAAAAAAAAAAAAAAAAAAAAAAAAAAAAAAAATTATTGGCAAAGAATATTTTCATTGTATAAAGCCATCCATTTTAAAACTCCCTTTATTTAATTTATTTTCACATTTAAACATCAAAATCCGATCATCAAATTTCCTGCCATCAATTTTTTTGTTGTTGTCAATTGCTGTAATTTTTATAAGAGAAATTATAAAAACGATGGATGCTTCAATGGGAATGGGAGTTATGGCAGTTTTTGCAGTTTCAGGAAGTGTTGTTCTTGTTGCAAGTCAACTTCACAAACGTCTCCTCTCTGATTTCATGAAGAAAATTGAAATCTAAATCGAAATCAGTGGTATGTTACATGTTTTTTTCCTTCCATTTTTTATGTATATTTTTTAAAAAATAAAAAATTAATGTGTGTATCGTGATCATAGGATCAAAAAAATATCACGAGAAAAAAAGAGTTCGATTTACGGATGACGTGATAGAATCATCGGGGAACAATAAAGAATATCGTAAGAGAAATTCGATGAGGTTGATGAACAAAGCAGATCAATGAGTTCAAATGTCTCTGGATAGACAAATTTAGAATTACTTGTAATTTTTTCTCCAATTTTGAAGGGTAATTGTACAATTAGAAGTTGAATTCTGAGTACTGATGGGGTTTATGATATTTTCAGGTTTGTATTCTATAATTGTATATCTCTTTAAATTTTAAAAGAACTTGCCCTCGTTTGCCTTCAAAGATGTGATTTTGTGATAAAAAAAAAACTTAAAATTTAATTGTTAGATCTGAGTTCGAAACACCTAATTTTTTTTTTTTTTTTAATCAAAATTCTACTTTTAATAATTCTACTAATAGAAACTCTATTCCAAGAATTCTATGTAAAATGATATACCAAACATAGTCTAAGTATGCTTTCTTCACATGGTTGTTATTTATGATTTATTATAATGGAAATATTTCGTCAGAGTTAATCGATCGAAAAAATTGTTAGAATCTAGTAAAATGATTAATTTTCATTAAAAAAAAGGTGTATTTGCTTTTTTTTTTTAAGAAAAAGAAAAAATAGAATGAATTATTCTTATAACTTTTAAAAAAATTATTAGATCATTTTTGTAATTTTATCAGAATCGGCTTGTTTGAATTAGAAATCGATACAATATTATGTATTAGGGGTGGGAATTTTCGGGTTCAGGTCGGGTTCGGGAATGCCCGATCGAGAGTTGGGAAATTCGGGTAATGAGATTTTGTTCCCAATAGCTCTCGAAGTTCGGGACGGGTCGAAGAGTCGGGTACCTGTTCGGGAAGTAAGAACCCGAATGGATACCCAATTCATGAATAGGTACTCATTCAAAATTATCAACTTTTACAATGAATGTATACCCATTAACTTTTACAAGTATTATGGTAGTATATTGTCGGGTTCGGGAATTCTCATACCCGACCCGAGAATTCTCGTACCTGATAGTACCCGATCAGGTACATTCAATTTGTACCCGATCAATCCTGAAATATATACCCGTACTCATCCAACTTCGGAAATTTCGGGACGGGAAATTTGTTTGTACGTAGAAAGAAACACAATAGAATACAAAATGATTTGGAATAATCTTGTTACATTCACAATAAAACTAAATCAAATCGTTCGATTTATTAAAAAATAAATTTTTATTTTTTTGAAAGAAAAAACCTAAATTTTTATTTTTTTAATATTTAAAAATTAAAAAAAAATTAAGAATTTTAATGTATTCGATATTTTTTTAGATTGGACTTTAAAATTTTAATTATAAATATATGTATTAAAAATTAAAAATTAATTTATATAATTAAGAAATTATTTTTATCAAAAACCGAATTCGTATTTTTTTTATCCAAGTCCGATGCGGATCCATGACATAAAAATTTACCCTCCAATGGGACGAAAACCTGTGTGGCCGGGCTCTGGATTGTTATATCCATCAATTGGGTTTCATTAGTCTTAATAGCTTAAATTGAGGCCATAAATATAAAGTCCCATCAATTTTCAGAAAAATAAACTTGGGATATGGCCCAAAGTTGTCCAACCAGAAAATCAAGATTTGTTAGGTTTTAAATACCATCATCAACAACCCTTTTTGTTTTTTGTTTTTTTTTTTAACTGGCAATCATCATAATATTAGTTCTGAAAGATTCTAAGTGAATTTGAGTTATATTTCCTATCCAATCTTAAAAAATCAACAATAATTTTTTGCTTTCAAGTTCTCAATAATTGAGATGGTGGCATTTATGAAATAAAATATTTTCATTTTTAGCGGTCGATGGTGGCCCGATTTCAATATTCTAGTCCCTCAAAATTTTATTTTTAATATGTGTTTAAGTTTGTCAAAAATATGTCTCACTATTGAAAGGAGGTCATCCCTTATAAGGACATCCCAAAACCACTTTCGAAGTGATATTGAATGTCACAATCTTATCACTTAGGCCCAATACTCTCGATGAGTGTGAATATCAGTACATTTCCGATTGGGATTGACAATAATATCATTTATGATGACCTGATTCACCAGTAAAATATTATCATATTTAGTGGCGGCTCATGATGGCTCAACTATGAAACCCTGATATTTTAATATTTTTATTTTTTGAATGGGCTCAAACCAACCTAAAACACTTTTTTTTTAACCTATAATGGTGCTCTTTACTTATCATACTTAGTATATATTTTTGTCTCATATCTCATCGGATGCTGTCACGTGGCACCACATAAATCAGGAGACAAAATTATATTTAATTCCTCATTTTAACTAATATTTATAATACATTGAATTTATACACATCCCGATAATTACAATTCATTTTATTCAATATTTATAATACATTGTATTTCCACATATATCGATATCTATAATGTACTTAATGATTGTTTATGTTATATTGAAGAATTTTCATACATTTCAATATTTACAGCTCATTTTAATCATTATTTATGATACATTAAATTTCTATACATCTCGATATCTACAATATACCATAATTTCTACAAGATTCATGTATATTTTTTTATATTCTATATATCTCATTGTGATCATATACCTATATAAATGGATATTGAGATGTATTGAAAATGCACGATAAAATTAGAATATCACTCTTATTTTGATAAACAACTTCATTTAGTGGAACAATGACCTTAACTTGGCTGATTAAACTGGCTTTGACTTTGATCAGTGCTACCTATTTTTTGTTCTTTTTTTGTAAAAGAAAAAATATAGCAATGCACGAGTTTATGTATATCTAGTTATATTAAATTACTATGGTTACAATGACAAACATTTAAAAAAAAAAATTTGTTTATAACACTAAGATAATAAATATACAATATATGAAATATTATCTTAGCCTACAGGGTTGCCTCTTCATTTTGCTTATATAATCAAGAATAATTATTTTATTATATTAATTCTTATTATAAGTAAGTAATTACAAACTTGTATTTTCTATAATCAAATATTAAATTAGGAGAGAATCATGATTCGCTTTATAACTAGCTAAGGTGTATGAATTTCGATTATTTTTACTAGCTTTATATAATGCTTTGCTTTGGTAATTAAGTCCATACTTTTATTGTCAACTTTCTCATTATTTTTGTTCATTTTTTTTAGTAAAAGGGAGTCCTATAATTTAATTAGCTATTTATAATCCTTAGCCCTTAGGGATAGAATTAGATGCTTCCATTTTCATTAATTTTAAATATTATTTAAACTGACAATAATAATAAGATATTTATCATGATTGAATTCAGGGACGGATCCAGAGTATAATCATACTTCGAATTAGATTAAAATTTTAAAAGAGTAGAAAATAACTATACAATTTAAATATAAAAACATTATTAAAATTGTACTTTTTCATAACTTTAAACAATAAAATCATCAATTACAGCATCTGAGTTAATGATACCATATTTTTTTTCAACATAGACAAACATAAAGTTTGAAAACAAAATCATTTTATTGCCTTGATAAGATTTTTTTTTTTTGAAATAGTTGGAAACCGTCGTCAAATTATCCATTCCGAACTTAAGCAGAACAGGTAAAACCTCATAATTGTCTCAGATTTTTACAATAAACGTATTCCCTGAATTCAAACCCAAAACCTGAAAGTCAAATCCTGAACCTTAAACCATCAAACCATGTCCCTTGAAAACACCTTGATAAGATGGTTTATAGTTATAATTTAACAAACTCATAATCGAATTTATAGAATCTTGGCTCACAATCCACTTGAAAGGGCCGTGATTTAAGAGTAATTTGGCTTCTTACAAATTGGCTTCTTACAAGAGAGTCAACAAATACTTGGCTGCTTACCAATTGGCTTCTTAATTATTAGAATATTTTCAAAATGGAAATATTCTTTTTAAGACACGTGAAATAAATGGTGAATTATTATAAAAATATATCTTTTAATTTGTATTTTTTAGAAAGAAATAAGTGAAATGGTATATTATAAAGATATATCCTTTAATTTATGTCTTTTAGAAAATACACAAGTTAAATGGTATATTGAAATAATATAACATTTTAAAAAATGGCAACTTTAAACATAAATGTATCTTTTTAATGATAGCTCTTCATCTCTATATAAAGACCTTGTTATATTTTTTTGAAGTGCTAAAAAAATTATTCATTTTGTTAGATAAAATTAGAGAGTCAAAATTTTATTTAAACCTTTTGACTTTCATTCAACAAATGGAGAGTATTCATTCAGTTAGGTTCATTGTTCTTGTTTGGAGTGCTCTTACATGAAGAAGTGATCATCTTAAAGACATAGAATCCAATTCTTTTAAAGTCATTGTTAATTTGATTAAAAGAGAAAAATATGAGAGAAGCACGAGTAAGATAATTATATTGTATGCTTGTATAACGTTTTTTTAATAATGTAACCGACCCACCGAATGAAATAAAAAGTCGCATTTAATTTGATTTGGTTTCATTATCAAATTATTTTCAAAGATATTTAAAAGTAAATTATGTGTATTGAACATCATAGCAATACATGCAATAATGATAGTAAATTTATTAATAAATTAAAACTAAGTGAATATCATAATCAAAGCTTGATGATCTCAAATTGCACTTTAAAAAGTACAAATAATTAATTTGCCGACTTACAAGTGTGAAGAGGCACTTTGGGGTCAAGATTGAGTTTCTTGTTTATTATTAAGGAATGTTAAGGATATTATTTTGGAAATCTTTATTATGGATCAATCTTCAAGATATGATTCCTAAAATCCTTAGGTTTTATGATTTTATTATGTTTCCATTATTATTATTAGTTCTTTCCTATTTTGGTTTTCTATGTAACATATATAAATGATCATACCATTGTAAATATTATATATAAAGTGAATTCAAGACTTTATTTCATTATCTAACATGATATCAGAGACCAGGTTCTCATTTTTCTAGTTTCACTCTCTCTGCTTTCATCGGCGCGTGGGGATCGCGGCCACCATCGGCACGTGAACCTCACGCGCCACCCCTTCGCACCACCCCTTCACAAGTGTGCTATGGGCCTGCTCCTTTCAGGTTTCGCCTCTTTTTAAGATTTTGCTTCCGCTCTCTGTTGGGATTTCACTCCCTCTCTGTCGGGCTTCGGCTCTCTGTCAAGATTTCACTCTCTCTTTGGCTTTGGTTCTCACGGGCTTCGGCTCTCTTTCGGGATTTCGCTCCATTTTTCGGCTTCGGCTTTATTTCGGGATTTCGCTCCCTCTTGGGCTTCGGCTCTCTTTCGGGATTTCGCTCCCTTTTTTTCGGCTTCGGCTTTATTTCAGGATTCACTCCTCTCTAGCTTCGGCACTCTCGGGCTTCGGCTCTTTTTCGGGATTTCGCTCCCTTTTCGGCTTCAGCATCCTCTTGGACTTCGGCTCCCCCTTCGGGCTTCGTAGGCTAAAGCTCTCAAGCTTCGGCATCCTCTTGGGCTTCGGCTCCCCCTTCGGGCTTCGTAGGTTAAAGCTCATCCATTATCTCAAGGTTTCCAGCCTCCAAGGTTCAAGATTTTCAATTTCAGAACCCCGCTCTCCGATTTCAAGATGCAACCTCAAGCTTACTCCTTCGTTACTAGCTTGAGTTTGAGAGGGGGGAGTGTTAAGGAATGTTAAGGAATATGGAATCAATATCCAAAATAGAATTCATAGTACCATTATGATTCATGGTTCTATTATATTTCCCTATTAGATACAGATTTCCTATATTCATTATTATTCTTCATAACTATAGGATTATGATTCATTTTCTATTTTGGTTTTCTATGTAGCTTATATTGAAATTCATGGGTTTAACTCAACTCAAAAGCCAGCTTGAGAGTTGAGGGTTGCCCAATGTTTATATTTTGAGTTTAATTGTTTATCTCAGCCGATGTGAGATATTTTCCCAACACTCCCCCTCACGTGCAAACCGGTCTTTTGCCTGGTTCATGTCACGTGGACAGGTAGTGTGGGCCCACTCGTGCATGAGTGTGGCTCTGATACCATATTGAAATTCATGGGCCTAACTCAACCCAAAAGTCAGCTTGAGAGTTGAGGGTTGCCCAATGTTTATATTTTGAGTTTAATTGTTTATCTCAGCCGATGTGAGATATTTTCCTCAACATTTATGCTAAAAAAAAATTCAATCATTTTGAATATCATTTTTTTTAGTTAAAATTTTAGAAATCTCGTCGTTTTGATTGTCTCATATTCTTACAAAAAAATATACTCATTGAACTTGAACTCTGACAACTAAGTTTTAAACTTTTTTTATCGTTAAACCACACCCCTTGGAAAATGTGCGTATCTCTTAACAAATTTACACCCAATTAAATTCCATCTTATTTAAGATTAATTTTTTGTCTTATCTTCTACTACAAGTAACAAAATCTTGAAACAACTGATAAATTTCTTGATTTAAAAAAAAAAAAAAAATTTTCCGTTTGATAAATAAAATTTCAAGATTTATCATATATGGAGAAATTTTAAAGGAATAACAATGGATGTTGTAACTGAATTTGTTGCGTGTATTTCTGATCATTTCTTTCTGATGCCGCCGCATATCCCATATAAATAATTTCATTAATTATAGACTTTTTGTGGCCAAACCACAAGTAGCTGGAGCACGAATCGTCTGCTGTCACTGTTCATACAATTATTTAACATCCTTTATCATGAACCGTTGAAAATTCTGCCCCTTCATCATTCACGACATCACGTTGATTGCGAAAATCCGAAAAAGATCACCAAGTTTTAGACACGTGGCAAAAGAGTACGCGTCACATAATATACATACAAATATTTTAATCGTGCTTAATTTGAAGTCAAATAGAAACATAATAATTACAAATATAATTAGCATTTAACAACGAAGCAATAAAGCACGTTTTGTAAATCAATATTTATTTTATGATGAAACGTTGATAATAAAAAGATAATATAATCTTATTAAAATCATAATTCATATCCAAAAGAAGTTGAAATTTTTGACCTTGTAACTTTTGTAAAATATTTTAGTCGTATTTTCCTTAAAAATAAATTAAAGCACAACAATTACGAACATACACAATAATAAAACATATATTGAAACATGTTTCACACATTAATAACCCCTCTATTTCAAAAGAAACAAATGATAAATTGCCAGCAAACAAAACAACACAATACCCAATTGGGAGATTGTCACTTTTCCCATACACTTGAATTAATTGCTATTTAATTTGTTACATTTTTTTATTTTTCAATGGTTGTTATTTGTTATAATTCTATAAATATTTACTATTTGAAATTTACTAAGAAATATATAGGTGTTATAATTATACCTACACTTATAATGTCAAATAACATCACTACAATGCACCCTTCTCGTGCAAGACTGGTAATGGAACTGCCCTATTTACCACAAGCAGTTCCCCGGCAATTACGTTTTGCTACGGATATCATGGACACTTTTCTCGACCAATTTTCTTTCGGAGATCAACAGAACCAATCAACCTTTTTTACTCCAGAGCTCACCTCCGAAAATTATATATTACTAAATGCGTGAAAACCTTATGATAATACACTTATCTTAAGATGCACTTAATTATTTTGACATGTGTCTTAAGAGGTGTGTCTCAACGTGTCAGATAAATGATAAATCATAATATCAAACGTCTAGCTACTTCGGAAACAGCTGAGTCAATAACCACAATAGCTGTATATCAATCCACTTCGCTACCATAAAAGCAGGAAATTGTCATCTCATATTCACGTCTCCTTGAAGATATGATCACATGATCCCTAGTACTCTAAAAAATAGATAAATATATTTGTAGTATTGCAATACAAAAACCATATGTAATAATATAGTAATGATTTTTTAAGACTGAGGCATCGTGCACACTTGTTTGCTGTGAAATAAAATCATTAAACCAGATATAAAGTTTTTGACCATCGAGAATGTGAAATGTGTTTACCAAACATTTTAATCGTGCTTAATTTATAAAAAATAGAAGAATAATAATTACAAATATAATTAGTACTTAACAGCGGAGTAATGAAGCACGTTTTGTAAATCAAACTTTTATATTACGATCAAACATTGATTTAAAAAAAAACACACATTATAATCTTATTAAAATCATAATTCATATCCAAAACAAGTTGAAATTTTTGACTTTGCAACTTTTTACCAAATATTTTAATGTTTTTTCCTTAAAATTAAATTAGAGCAACAATTACGAACAGACCCAACAATAAAACATATATTGATTATTGAAGCATGTTTCACACATTAATAAACTCTCTATTTCAAAAGAAAAAAACAAATCTTTCCCAAAAAAATGCTAAATTGCCAGATATCGTCACTTTCCCATACACTTGAATTGCTATTTAATTTGTCACATTTTCTTTTTTCAATGGTTGTTATTTGATACGATTCTATTAATATTTACAATTTAAAATTTATTAAGAAATTTATTGGTGTTGTAATTACGCTTACATTACAATGTCTAATGTCACCACCGCAAAGCATCCTTTTTAGACTCATAATGGAATTGTGCTATCTACCATATATAGTTCCCCACCAATTACGTTTTGACACGTATATGGTGGACATCAGCTATAAATCACTATAATTCCTAACCAACTTTCTTTTGGAGCCGATCAATCTTATTGGCTCTGAAACTCACCTCCGGAAATCATATATACTATTTGCATGAAAACCTGACAGTAATGCATTTATCTTAAGATGCACTTAATTATTTTGACATATGTCTTTACATATCATTAACATACTATAGACAAAACCACGTGTCATAATCAAATTCAGTAATCAATTATTACGATTAAACAAATCATTTTTTCACATAAATATGAAGATAAAAAACATAATTGAGAGAGGTAACTTACTATTTTCTAGATACACATAATATAAAATGATTATTTGAAGTTCCATTACTGATTTTGGCATCGGAAGATCTTGCAAGTGTGCCCCAACGTGTTAAATAAAGGATAAATCACCAATATCAAAGGTCCAGCTATTCTGAAGATAGTTGAGTCAATAACCACAACAGCTGTATATTAATAAAATCAATCCATATTTCTACCATATAAGCAGGAATTGTTGTCTCATCTTCACGTGTCCTTGAAGATATGACCACTTAATCCCTAGTACCAACAAAACTAAATAATTATATTTGTAGTAATGTTTAGACATCTGCATGTATGAGACTGAAAGTTCAATCCTCTCATGTTAGAGATACATTTACCTATATATTCACATTTACCCATTCTTACAAATAATCTAAACATTAAAACATTTGAAGCACAAACTCATCTGTTCAACACTAATTTTAAACTTAGGGGGGTGTATTCAATTGAGATTTTAAAAGATTTTTTTGGGTTAAATAAGTCTTGTGGTATTCAATTAAGGTTTTTAAATAATCTAAAAAGTCTTATGGTATTCCATTAAGACTATTAGGATTTTTTAAAGAGTGTATCCAAATTTAGTGATTTTCAATCAGGACTTTAAATAAGTAATAGAAAGTCTTATGGTATTAAAAAACATAATTATTTTGAAGGATTTTTTTATATGTGTGATTGTGTGGGACTTTTTAGTGAGAATTATAAATATCAAACTCTATAAAAAAATCCTAACCTAACCCATGAGACTTTTTACATAAGATTTTTTTGACTGTTAGAAAACAGAAGATGAACATACATGTTAGCTTTTCGTGAACAAGTTACTTGGTTATTAGTGATTTTTTTTTTCAAACAAAACAATATGACTTTCTTTTAAATGCAACTGGTAATGTCCTTCCTCCAACCATTTTTCTTAATGAATTTCATTTTCGAGGAGGAAAATTCTATCACATTTAAAGATAATTTCCTAGATTTTCTTTGAGGCCAGCAGAACTTCTTCAATCGGATAGATGATAATGTACAAAGGGAATTTAGCACAACAAAATTTTTTTCCTCGTTTTCTCGCTAATTTTTTACTTGTATTTTTTTTAAAAAAAAACCCAAATTTAAGGAAAAAATATTTATCAATTATTAAGATCATTGATGCCGATGTGTTATCTTTTATTCCTAGGTCAGAGACATGACATTCTGTCACAGAAACTCAGAAAATAATCTGAGATAATTAAGCATTTTCGTTAGTAAAGTTATCTACACTGTTAGTAAAATATTGATAGATTGCTTAAGTCCAGGAAATATTACCGCCAACATAGCTTGTAAAGAAAATATAGTTGTAATGGTTGAGGCATCCCCACCTAACCATGATAGAAATTATAACATTGTTAATTCAGTGGAGGGGTGACCTGGACGAGAATGACCCAAGAAAAGAATGTCTTATTGAACTAGATAAACATTACTCATAATCAGATTAAAAGTTGGTTGATTAAAATCATAAAAGTAAAAAAAAAAATTATATTTATATATGGTCCATTCAAATCTTTTAAATTCTTATGATATAAATCTTTTAAAATCCAATAAGTAAAAAATTCTGATTAAAAAAATTGTAACAAAATCTTATAAGTCATTACATTCTTAAATAGTCTTTTAAAATCCACTGGACTTATTTATCCATAAATAATATTTTAAAATCTCAATTGAATACACCCCCCTTAAGTACCACTTGATTACAACATGAAATCGCAATTCATCATATTTTCTAAAAATCATAGTTTTGAAAATTGGACCAGACTGATCGATCGAATTGGAAATCAATCATGAATTTGGTCCGGTTAAGTAATAAAAGCTTGCCAAAATCGGTAAAAATTTAAAAATCAAAATTTAATATTTTTTTTAATTAAATAAAACTATTTATAATGTAGGTTGATTCTGTTGATTTTTTCTAAACATTTCAACCGATCAAATCATTAATCCATTATATTTTTTACATCACCGATTTGATTCTAAAAACATCTTTTTAAAAATCCAATTTGGAATCTTTCTCACGTGTCCTTGTCGTTAAGCCACCCCTCACAAAATTATTAAAATATCTTTCATAAATAAACAAACAAATAAAAACAAATACACATCCCATATAAATTCTCCAAGTCTCAACCGTGAATTGCATCTTTTCCACTCATCTCTCTGTTTTATTTGACTCTTCCTCTTCTCTCGCTCATCAATTTTCAATCCTCTCTGTAGGTTTTGGCGGCTTGGTGCTTACTGACTCAGCTGTTTTACCTTCCACGACTTTGAATCCAATCTTTCTTCTTTGATCAGAGAATCAAGGATTTACAGTTCAATAATATTTTATTAAAATTTGTCACTGAAAACAATAATATTTTATATTGATTGTGTCATAAAGGAAGGAATACACAGAGAAAATAAATTATGTCAAACCGAATAGTGCTGCCATCACCAACTGTTAACAGAAGGCAACCGTCGCTGATACACAAGTCAACGAGCAGCAGCAGCAGCAGCAGATTTGCTGAGGTGGCCGGAGGGACGACGGCTGAGTGCGCCGCCGTGTGCTGCTGCTGCCCTTGCGGGCTCGTCAACTTGCTTGTCCTGGCGATATATAAAGTCCCAGTCGGGCTTTTTAGGAAGGCTTTAAAGAAGAAGCGGAAGCAGCAGCTTATTAAAAAAGGGCTTTTGCCGAAGAGGAAAAAGAGTAAGTTCAGAAGCGGGTGTGATGATTTTGATTTCCAAATCCACCCTTTTGTTGATTTGCAAAATTGTTTTCAGGAGGAGTCTGAGAGGAAAGTGATGGAATTGGATAAGGAGATGTGGGATATTTTTTACAGTACTGGCTTTTGGAGAAGCCCTTCGCAGAGAGAAAGCACTTGATTTGATTCATAATTTGCTTCTCTGTTCATTTAATCACATTGTTTTTGGCCTTTTCATACAAAAACACCCCTTTTGCTTTTCCTTTTTATGCAAAAAGCATGTGTATGCTCAAAATTTTATGCCACAGAGAAAGTTTTGGTTCAAATTTTGAAGAAATGAAACAGCCACAATTATATGGAAAAACAAATGCTGAGGCGATTGGAACATGAAAGTGATGAAATATTTTGCCCAGGAAGCTTTGTTATTTTCAGTTCTGATTTCAAAACCATTTGCTTTTATAGAGTAAGGTCATGTGGTTATATGAGATTGAAAGTGTAAGTGATGTTGTGACTTGTGAACAAAAACACCCCTTTTGCTTTTTCTTTATATGCACTGTTAATGGAGACTTCACTTGAGGCTTGTTGCTGCTTTAAGCAAGTCATTTTCCAAGTCCACAATTTGGTAACCCATGTGCTTGCAGCCCCGTGTGGCATAGGGGACCCCCTAAACCTGTCCTAAATAAGGGCACCCATTTGGCCTACTACCCCTCTTTCAGCCACAATTATATCATAGAGTATTTTTAGTTTCCTTCCACAAGTAGGACCTAATTTTGTCAAATAATAAACGTTAAGTCTTTTAATTTCCTTATAGTTGTAGGTTTTCATATAATATAGTTTTACAAAACAACTCTTATATATTTCCTTTTCCTATTCTAATATTATTTCCTCATCTAATTTTGGATACATATAGCTAGCCTATATATAAAGTCACTATTATCATACACTCTTATTCCCATTACACAAATTTCATTCTTCAAGGCGATCCTCATCAATTCTTTGGCAATCCAACATGAGTTGCTCATCATCATGGTCCGATCTGCCCATCGACATCCTAAGAATCATAGTCCAACATCTTCATTATTCGGATATCATACATTTCTCGGCAATATGCAGGACCTGGAGGGAAGTAACGCGTATTAAAGGTATCAAATATATAGATAAAGTTCCATGGCTATTTGGTTACGAAGAATCAAGCCCTAGCCATGCCTCATTTGATCTCTATGATCCTTATCACAAGCAACATCACACCATTGACAACCCCCCATCAATTCTTGTTTCTGCAAAAATCCTCGCTTCAAAACATGGCTGGATTCTTTTCTTCAAAGAAGAAGATTCTTCAATCTTCTTTTACAGTCCTTTTAATAACAAGATCATTGAGCTCCCGCCGTTGATCATTGGGTCTCAAGATAAAGGAATATTCTCATCAACAAGTCCAGTTTCTTCCCGTTGTGTGGTATTTGTGGTAAGTACCACAGCCAATTATATTTGTATTAACACATGTAGCCCTAGAGATACTACTTGGACAAAACATTGTTACAATGGTGCATATTCAGATTTGCATGGGGTCACATATATGAAGGGAGTTTTATATTGTGCTTTCTCTTTTCGTTTGTGTGCCTTCAATCACAAGAAAAGAGTTCATTGGAAAAGAATCCGTCTACATAAACCCATATGGATAAAACAAGGCCACTATTCTAATGATAGTAGCTTGATTGCGGCTAATAATGGAAACCTCTTTCTAATGTACTACAATGGTAATGGAGGTTGTTACAATCCTCATACTGAATATCGAAATTCCTGTAACGTTTTAAGATTTGATTGGCACGCGAAAGAGTGGCTTGGAGTTGAAGATTTAGGCAATAAAATGTTGTTTGTGGGACATAAAAGTCACTCTTCTATGTTAGTATCAGTAGCTGGAGAAGCTAGTGAGTTAGCAAATAGCATTCATTTTGGCAGTGATACTAAAGAGAGATTTGCTTGCTATTCTTATTGTTTTGATCAGATATCACATTCTCATTCGAGTATTTTTTATGTGAATTGGATGGTTCCGTATAATGGTTATTCTCCTTATATTATTAAGGAATGTCAAAGAAATTCGTTTCCTCAACTTTATGGTTGGATCAAGGAACAATGGAGCGCGAAGAAATATATTTGCCTTCAACCTCCTCAATTTCAGAGCAAGAATATTCAAGATTTGTAAACTTGTTAGATGATTAATTTAGTTAATTGATTTTGATTATACTTTGTAATTAACAAGTAGCTTTTTGCTTGCATGGTGGATGATTTTATATATATTTTTATGTTGGAATTAAGGTAAATTTTATGCATTTTTTTCTTATTTTGAGGCATAATTTTAAGTGGGACTCACTTGTGGAAATGATAAGATCATGAGTGATTCGGATTCTCTTACGTGAGTACTTCGAACTGGTATATAGATACGTTCAAAATGGTTATCAGGTGAATGGGATTTTGTCGTACAAAATGCACCTATTGAGAATGAAAAATAAAATAAATGAAAGTTATCTCACATCTAAAATCTAACTAAACTTAGAAGAGTTTATTTATATTTGTGGGATTATAAGTTGGTAAGAACCCACAAATAAAGGCTTTTTCTACACGCACGTCCGCAAGGGTGCAAATCACAGCCTGATACTATTGATAACAAGACTCGATGGTTTTTCGATTTTCATTTCTTTTGTTTCAATAACCGTTGTAA
Source organism: Zanthoxylum bungeanum (assembly GCA_019454045.1). NCBI lineage: Eukaryota > Viridiplantae > Streptophyta > Magnoliopsida > Sapindales > Rutaceae > Zanthoxylum > Zanthoxylum bungeanum. The sequence continues at coordinate 2,414 of SKCR01006093.1, read as the reverse complement.
TATTTGTTGTTTATGTGCTTAATTTATAATACCAAATTCAGTATTGTTATATCATTTTCGTACTGATATTGTGTGTTGTTGCCAGCATTTTAAGAGTAATATTACTTTTCACAATGCACACATTCGATTTCGTTCTAAAGATTTCACAAAATAATAGTTTTGCTTGTTTAATATGAATACTGTATTGAAAGCCTTTAACATCAAATTAGTATTAAATTTCTTGCAGAAACCGTAAAAAACAAAAAACAATATAGTACTAGTCTCTTTTTTTCTTTTGGAAAATAATAATGTACTAGTCTTATAAATGAAATTAACAATTATTTCATTTACTTATTAATAGATACAATAATTTGGACCAAGAGAATATATAAGAGTAGAGAAGACAATTCTATCCGGATTCAGTCCCGATCTGGAAGGCCCGGAATGATTCAGGTCTTGATTTTAAAGATCCGTGCGGATCCGGATCCGGATCCGGGTTCACATAATTCCGGATATCGGGATCCGGTTAATTTAAAAAAAAATTAAAAAAAAATAAATTTAGGATATTTTATGGAGTTAATTGATAATTTTTACATAGATCCAATTAATTTTAATTATATTTTAGTGAATTTCAGTTTTTATATATTAGTGAATTTCAATTTGTGATCATTTAAGATTTTTCATGATGTTAATTGATAAATTTAATTTTTTATTTTATTTTTATACGAGTCCCGGATCCGAATCTGGATATACCCAGACCCGCACCTGATATACCTGGATCCGGATCCTGATAAATTTTTTCAGATCCGGACCCGGGTCCAGATCCAGATTTTACTATCTCCATATAAGAGATAAATTATTAATATTTAAGCTAAGATTAGAAGATTCAGAAACACGAAAATTATTTTCATTACTCTATTTATCCCAAAAAAATTATTATTAAACGGTCCGATTTTTCATCATTTATTATTAATAAATAGGGGTGGCAAGACGAATCAACGAATCGAATTTGTATCGAATCCTAAACGAATCGAAAAGAGAAGATTTAACGTGGTTCGGTGGAGCTGGTCCAACCTACGTCCACGATCACAAAGTGGGGTGATGGTTCTTTTTATTACTTAATCAAGCTCGGCCGAACTATTTTATGAAGGTCTAATAAAAAATCGAGCATATTGCTTTTCTTTCTCTATTTTTTACAAGTTTGTGTTTTTGTGAAAAATTTAGTCCAAAAAACTACAACTGTGATCTAACTTCCTTTATATACTACTCAATATGTAACACTGTTCCCGTCTCTTTATGATGTCCACCTTGAAGATTTGCAGATTTTCGGCGATTTGACAGGTTCTCTTCCCCATTCTGCCAACGCCGAAAGTAAACCATACCATATGAATTCATGTCACATCACGCAGTAAAGGTGCACTGTCAGACCCTTTTCATCAATGATGATAGCCTGTTTGAATTTTTGATGTGAGAGTTTTGGGAGGGAAAAGTACGGCAGCCCTAATCCCATGTCGATCGTCACGAGGTCGGCCAGATGATCTACCGAACTACCCGAACTACTCCCGACCTGGTCCGAAATATCCGACCCATTTTCAGTGGTACTAGATGTAAAAAAGGAACTGAAACTGGGTTATCGGGCCCCTGACGCGGCCGGTCTCTATTCTGTTGTAGTCGGTCTGAGTTGTCTCGAATTGTAGGACCTATCTTCTGTGGCCGGTCTCTACTCGGACAGGGTCGGCCTCTAAGAGTTGATCTACGTTGTGTTTTCTGGATGAAGAGATCTTCCCTATTTACCCTTACCGAACTGTACAAGAGACTTAACCGCCGAAATCCCCGTCAACATATATAAATCATTATTATTATGTGGAGGCATGTTTCTTCATATGAGATTTAAAAATATCATAACTTTTTATAATGTGCGGTTTATTCCATTTTTTTTTTTTTATGATTACGTATAGGTTAATATTATATAGAGGATATGTTTTAATGTATTTAAGCTGGGTTTTAATGTTTTTAAGCTTAAGGTGACTTGTGATCTAATTTTGCCATTTGAGCTCTTTTAATGAAATATAATGATTTTTTTTTTCCTTAAAAAAATCAAAATTTAGGATCCACTTCCGAAGTTTGCATTATCTTTGAAGACTAATTTTCCCATTAGTAACATTTAAAAAAAAAAATCTTAATTTTGATTGATTTGAATAACATTGCAAAGAGTACTCTTTGGTAATCATTTTTTAAAATATGGGCATACATATTTTTTTACTGGAAAATAATAAAAGAGATTAAAACAATATTAAACAAGTTAAAATAAAAATATAATAAAATTAAAATTAAAATAATATTATTTTGATAATAAATTATATTTATTTAATTATGTATATATTTTTATGATTTGGTGGCCGGATTTAAAAAAAAAAAAGAATCACTAGAAAGTG